>WNWK01019237.1:0-38219 GCA_009830355.1 Cherax destructor
GGTAGGTGTTTGTGAGGTAGTCTGTTGGACGGGTGTTTGAGCTTGGGATTTTACTCGCTAGATTCTTTCCTATGGTGGAGAAGAAAACATTAAGTCTGTTTGCTGTCTCAGTAGGTGAGAGTAGGGGTTCATCTGCTCTTGATAATTTGATGGTGTTGTTTTTCGCTATCTTATTATTTCCTAGAATTGCAGATAGGGTCTTGCATAATAATAATAATAATAATAATAATAATAATAATAATAATAATAATACAATAAAGTTCCCTTGAAGCCATTATGTAAGATATGTGTCACTGCCTTATCTCATCTGATCTCCACTAATGATGACTGGTGACATTTGATGAGGGGTAGTCTTATCTCTTCTTATCAGTCCAGTAATTACAGTGATGACATTTGACTAGCTTTCACTGCTTCCCTTTATTTGTTAGCAAACCTGTCTGTGTGTCTGTCTGTGTGTCTGTCTGTGTGTCTGTCTGTGTGTCTGTCTGTGTGTCTGTCTTTCTGTCTGCTTGTCTCAGAGAGTAGCTCATAAACCAACTGGTATTACGCAGATCAAAAGCACATTATATCACTTTGTCTTGATTTTTTTTAGTTATCCTAGGTAATTTACACTATGTATAATTGTATTTACGTATGTGTTCCTGTGAGATAGAGACAGAGACAGATAGATACAGACAGACAGACAGCCAATCAGGTACCCAGCTGACCAGCCAGCTGCTGGCCAGCCAGGTGGCCAACCAGCTGCTTGCCAGCCAGGTGGCCAGGCAGGCAGGCAGCCAGGTGGCCAGGCAGGCAGGCAGCCAGCTGGCCAGGCAGGCAGGCAGCCAGCTGGCCTGACAGCCTGCCGACATCACTTTCCACTTCAAAGGGGAGTGTTAATATGACATGTCATCAGTGAATCCTTGGTGTTTGCCGCAGTGTTTGCTCTAGCTGGCGCTCAATTTAACTGGTGCTCCCACAAGGTACTAAGTGGTCCCGAGTGTTAAGACCCATTTTATGCTGACCAGGCATCTCAGGCCAATCATGCCAAATTTGGAGGCAGGAAAAATAAAACGTAAATATACGTTTGGGGCAGTAGCAGTACTAACGTATATATACGTTTGGACCGTTTAAGGGTTAATCTCTGAAGAAGGCACCTCCTTAACTCCCACTTCCTCCTCCTTCTCCCGTGAATCAATAGCCTCAAATCTGGTGTTGTGCTCTTCCAGTTCCAGCTGTTGCAGCTCTTCAGTTGTTAGCTCTACCCTGTGGTCCTTGTCAGGGGAATGCCTTCCACCTGAACAAAATATAATGGAAAAATTAATAAAAAAAATTAAAGACTCTTGGGTAGGAAATAAACAAAGAATTTTCAGAGTTTTTACTAAAATATAAAAAAAAGAAGTAGGCCGTTGGGGTTCTGGTAGGATGGAGAGTAGGAGAATATAAGGCCCAGGATGAGTCTCAGGTGTAGACAAGATGTTGGAAGGTTATCCTGGGCAGATGTTAAGAATTCTCGTATGCCACTTCGTCGCGGTACGTAAGACGTAGAAGCGGAAGAGTAGACAAAAGTAGCTAAGTCAGAGAGACGTACATATAGCTCCTTCAAATCTCAGCGTCTGTTCGGGCTGATCAGGCTGGCAGCAGAGCTGATAAAGAGAAAAAAAAATAATGGTTACCACAAGTAAGCAAACATAACACTTAAGAAAGAAAAGGATAGCATGTTCACTTTAAGATGGAAGAAATTACTGGTAACCATAAAAACAACCACGAAAAAAAAATACACCTGGTAGATCACCTTACCTGATCAGGAGAAGTATGGAGGTGTAGTGACTCTCCCAGTTTCGCTGCTCACCAGGTAAGGTTGATACTACCAGAAAAGGGGGGGATGGTTCTGCCTCGCCCCGCTAGATGGAAGCACGGGCTGAACCTGTGAATGATCGCCGGCTGACTAACAACCTTAACCCCCAATAATACTCCACTTTTTCCTCACAGTCCTCCACCAACTCTTCCACATCCTCGCCACTCACCTCCAAACCCAGGGACTTGACCTGTTTTTGCCATATATCCTGGCAAGCTCAGACATTCGCACACCACTCTCGTATTTTATTATTATTTCCTTCTTCGTGTCTGTGGAGTTTCTCACTCTCTTCATCTCAGGGGTACCACTAGGAACTTTCTTGGGACCCATGGTAGCTTATTTCACAGTCGCACTTAATGAACAAACTCCAAACAATTATAATTAAGTGTAAAATGTCTGGATGAGCATGCAGGGTATTGTTCTCTCAAGTGTAAACAACGTGGGACTGGCTCTCTACGCCTGCGCGCTGAGGCACCCAAGCGCGCCTGGGCGGACAGGTCATGGACGCACTTGTTCGAATCGCGATATTTTGTTCGTATGTCAATATCGATTTTCTTGTTCTAATGATATGTTTTATTGCCGAGCCGTTCGAATAGCGAGGGTCCACTGTATGTACACTCATTGTATTCAACATAATAACCGCACTAATATTTTCATCATTATATTGTTTACAACAAAAACATGCAAAAATGTTGTATACTGTATTAGTAATGTTCTGTTATATATTTACATATATACAGTCACTGTACATGTTCCTAGAACTGCTACAGTCTGTGAAAGTCTTTGAAACAAGGTGTCATGCACAGTGGTGTCTTGCTCATCTATCGACCAGTATGATTTTATATTATGCTTATAGACCTGCTGAGTCAGCGGCTTGGGTCCCAGTCTGGGCTGGTGCCGCATGCTGCACGCTCTTGGCACCACCACCACCTACTGACGCATGTGGTTTATCCATCTCAATTGTAGTCACATTATCATCACTTTCACTGTATATTCCAGGTGTAGGGCCACGGGATGTACTCAGTCCCCTTGGAATTGTATATGGTATAGGGTACCATATGGTACAGATACTGGAACCCCAATGGAAATAAGTCACTGACTTTTTTGGGTTATCCTAGGATCTTTACACATATCCTGCTATGTATGATAATCTGTGTAACTGTATGTGTATACAGTGGACCCTCGGTTAACGAAATTAATCCGGTCCAGGAGCTATTACTTTATCTGAATCTTTCGTTATCTGAAACCTTATTTCCCATAAGAAATAATGTAAATACAATTAATTCGTTCCACAAAAAAATAATCACAAAAAAAAAAAACAATAACATTTACTTACCTTTATTGAAGAGTTGCAAGCATCTGGAAGGTAGAGTTGCTGACAGGGGCAGGGTGTTAATGGTTGGAAGGAAATCCCCCCCAAAAGGACTTCAGGTAACAAGTCCCTCTCTGGGGTTACTTCCTTTTCTTTTAATGCATGAATGCTACACTCCCTGCATGCCTGCTACACTCCCTGCATGCCTGCTACACTCCCTGCATGCCTGCTACACTCCCTGCATGCCTGCTACACTCCCTGCATGCCTGCCTACCCACTCCCTGCATGCCTGCTACACTCCTGCATGCTTGCTACACTCCCTGCATGCCTGCTACACTCCCTGCATGAATGCTACACTCCCTGCATGAATGCTACACTCTCTGCATGAATGCTACACTCCTGCATGAATGCTACACTCCCTGCATGAATGCTACACTCCCTGCATGAATGCTACACTCCCTCCATGAATGCTACACTCCCTGCATGAATGCTACACTCCCTCCATGAATGCTACACTCCCTGCATGAATGCTACACTCCCTGCATGAATGCTACACTCCCTGCATGAATGCTACACTCTCTGCATGAATGCTACACTCCCTGCATGAATGCTACACTCCCTGCATGAATGCTACACTCCCTCCATGAATGCTACACTCCCTCCATGAATGCTACCACTGGGGTGCCACTAGGAAGCTTCTTTGGACCCATGGTGACTTATTTCACAGTGACAATCACTAAACCACCAAAAAAGACACCAAATATATTGTGAATCTGTGAAAGAGCGCGCTTGGTAATGTTCTCTCAATGGTAAACAACGCTTCACTGGTGTCCTGCGCTTGCGCGGAGCAGGCGGACACGTCTAATACCTTTCGGTAACCGAGGAATTTTTCGCTAACCGATTCCGAAAAAAGCTTACGTTTTCCGAAACTTTCGTTAACGGGACCTTTCGTTAACCGAGGGTCCACTGTACGTACCTGAATAAACTTAATTACCCAAGCGCATGTGACGTCGTAAGTAAGTTTATTCAGGTATACACAAATAATTAATCCGTTCCAGGAGCTAGTTCTTAACACGAAAAATTTGTAATTCAAAACCTTATTTCCCATAAGAAATAATGTAAATACAATTAATCAGTTCCACCCAAAAATATTCACAAAAAATACATTTTAATTATAGTTCTACAAACACTAAACAACATTATTAAAACTATAAATACTACTACTAATACTAAATAATAAAAAACAGATTAATAAATAACATTTACGTACCTTTATTGAAGAGAGTTGCAGGCATCTGGAAGATAGGGAGGATGACAGGGGAAGGGTGTTAGTGGTTGGAAGGGGAATCCCCCTCCAAAATGACTTCAGGTAACAAGTCCTTATCTGGGGTTACTTCCCTTCTTTTTCTTTTAATGCCACTAGGACCAGCTTGAGTCACTGGATCCCTGCCTCGTGAAATACCTGTCCACAGTCCTCTGTTTCTGGCGACTCTTTAATATTTTCCTGAAGTGCAACATGGCTCTGTCACTGAAGTGGTTGCACAGATGGCTCATTTCAGCTTGCTCAGGGTGGTGGTTTTCAACAAAACTTTGCACATCGTTCCATTTGGAACAAATTTCCTTAATCCGTGAAGAAGGCGCCTCCTTCACTCTCTCTTCCTACTCCTGTGAAGCAATAACCTCAGCTCTGGTCTGATGCTGTTCCAGTTCAGCTCTTGAAGCTCTTCAGTTGTTAGCTCTACCCTGTGCTCCTCCACCAACTCTTCCACATCATCACTCGCCTCCAACCCCAGGCTGTTCCCCAATGCCACAATATCTTCCACAACAGGCACAGGGTCGTCAGGGTCAGCCTCAAATCCTTCAAAATCCCTCTTTTCAACACAATCCGGCCACAGTGGTCTCCAAGCAGAGTTCAAAGTCCTGGAAGTCACTCCCTCCCAAGCCTTAACTATAAGGCCTATGCAATGCACGATATTGAAGTGACCTTTCCAGAACTGTCTTAGGGTCAATGCAGTGTCTGAGGTCACATCAAAGCACTTCTGAAACACTGCTTTGGTGTACAGTTTCTTGAAGTTTGCAATGACCTGCTGGTCCATGGGCTGGATGAGAGGAGTGGTGTTAGGAGGCAAGAACTTCACTCTGATGAAATTTAAGTTGTCAGACAACAACTCTTCCAAGTTGTGAGGATGAGCAGGAGCATTGTCCAGTACCAGGAGGCACTTGAGTGGCAATTTCTTTTTCCCGGAGGTATTTCTTCACACTAGGGCCAAACACTCCAGTCAACCATTCCATGAAAAGTCCTTAGTGACCCATGCGTTAGTGTTAGCCTTCCAATGCACACACAAATTATTCCTGTTAACATTGTGTTTCTTGAAGGCTCTGGGATTTTCTGCATGATACACCAGTAAAGGATTCACTTTAAAAATCACCACTGGCATTGGTACACATCATAAGAGTTAGCCTGTCTTTCATAGGCTTGTGTCCTGGCAATGCCTTTTCCTCCGAGTAATGAAGGTCCTGTTGGGCATTTTCTTCCAAAACAGGCCTGTTTCATCACAATTAAACACTTGTTGGGGAGGAATTCTTCAGCCTCTACGAACCCCTTAAATTCACTCACAAACCTTTCAGCTGTACGTTTGTCTGGGCTGACTGCCTCGCCATGTCTCACAACACTGTAAAAAAAAAAAAAAAAAAAAAAAAAATTAAATGTGTATGCCACTACGTTTCTTAAACCAGCCTCTGCTGGCTTTAAAATCACTCTCCTCACCACTGGTTCCAGGCATTGTCTTGACAAGATCTGCGTGCAACTTCCTTGCCTTTTCACAAATTATCGCCGTGGAAATACTATCACCTGCTATCTGTTTATTGTTTATCCACACCATCAACAACTTCTCAACCTCATCCTCTGTTTTCGATCTATTTTTCATTAACATATCAACCCCTTTTGCAACATTAGCTTCCTTGATCTCATTTCTCTTTGCCAGGATAGTGCTGATAGTAGATGCGGTTTTCTTGTACATCCTGGCAAGCTCACTCAGACGTACGCCACTCTCATATTTTTCAACAATCTCTTTCTTCAGTTCGATGGTGTTCCTCACTCTCTTTACCACAGGGGTGCCACTAGGAAGCTTCTTTGGACCCATGGTGACTTATTTCACAGTGACAATCACTGAACCAGCAATAAACACAACAAAAGTATTGTGAATATTTGAAAGAGCGCACTGGGTAATGTTCTTTCAAGTGTAAACAACGCTTGACTGGCGTCCTGTCCACCTCACCGCAGTTGCGCGGGGCAGGCGGGCAGGTCTGGTATGGTACGCTACTTGAGTAAATGTACGCTACACGAGAAAAATATTTTGCGAAAAAAGCTTACGTTACACGATTTTTACGTTATATGGAGCTTACGTTAGTCGAGGTTCCACTGTACATAGATTATCATACAGTCAGAATGATAACAAATTCCCATTCCAGACAACATACTCCACCAATATTCAAAAGTCTAAAACTACTGAACGAGCCTGGCCCATGGCCGGGCTCAGAGAGTAGATACTCTCGAACTCTTCAAAGGTACTCACCGTCAAGAACATCCATACAGTGGACCCCCGGTGTTTGTAGTCATCGGAGTTCGTAAAATTCTGAGTTAGTAATATTTTTTGTAAAAATATTGGTTCGGTGATCGTAGATCTGCTCGGAGATTGTAATACGTCCCGGACGCGTACGCTTTTCCCGCACAGCCCGACACTCCAGTGTGCCATTGTTTACCAGCGAGTGACGGTCACCCACACGTTTATACCATACATTTTGTCATTATTCCATTGTTTTTAGTGCTTGCAACTGCTAAATAAGCCACCTTGGGCCCAAAGAAAGCTCCTAGTGCCAGCCCTGTGGTAAAGAAGGTCAGAAACATGGTAGAACTGAAAAAAAGAGATAATTGCAAAATATGAAAGTGGAGTACGTGTCGCTGAGCTGGCCAGGCTGTATGGCAAAGCCTATACAACCATTGCTTCCATCGTGGCCAAGGGAAATGAAATCAAGGAAACTGTTGTTTTGCTGAAGATGCAAGTATGGTCACAAAACAGAGATTGCAAATACTGGAAGATTTGGAGACTTTGTTGTTGGTGTGGATCAATGAGAAAGAATTAGGGAGATAGTGTTACGCAGGCGATAATATCTGAAAAAGCAAGGCAGTTGCATGATGGTCTCATCAAGAAAATGCCTGCAACGAGTGCTGAAGTGAGCGAATTTAAAGCCAGCAAAGGCTGGTTTGACAGATTTAAGAAGCGTAGTGGCATACACAGTGTGATAAGGCATGGTGAGCCTGCCAGTTCTGACAAATGTGGAGGAATTCAAAAACTATGTAGAGGCTGAAGGATTCGTCCCCCAACAAGTGTTCAATTGTGACGAAACAGGCCTGTTTTGGAAGAAAATGCCAAACAGGACCTACATTACAGAGGAGGAAAATGCACTGCCAGGACAAGCCTATGAAAGACAGGCTAACTCTTATGTTGTGCAGTAATGCTAGTGGGGATTTCAAAGTAAAGCCTTTACTGGTGTATCACTCTGAAAATTCCAGTGTTTTCAAGAAATACAGTGTTGCCAAGGCTAATTTGTGTGTGATGTGGAAGGCTAACACTAAGGCATGGGTCACGAGGGAAATTTTCCTTGATTGGTTCAATGAAGTGTTTGGCCCCAGTGTGAAGAAATACCTCCTGGAAAATAAATTGGACCTCAAGTGCCTCTTGGTAATGGACAATGCTCCTTCTCATCCTCGAGACTTGGAAGAGAAAATTGTGGAGGAGTTTCAGTTCATCACAGTGAAGTTCTTGCCCCCCTAATACCACTCCTCCTCCAGCCCATGGACTAACAGGTCATTTCAAACTTTAAAAAACTGTACACAAAGCAATGTTTCAAAGATACTTTGACATAACCTCAGACACTGAATTGACCCTAAAAGAGTTTTGGAAAGATCACTTCAATATCCTCCATTGCATAAACCATATAGGGAAGGCTTGGGAGGAAGTGAGCTCCAGGACTTTGAACTCTGCTTGGAAAAAATTGTGGCCAGACTGTGTCCCAGAGAGGGATTTTGAAAGTTTTGGGGCTGAGCCTCAGGACCCTGAGCCTGTTGTGGAAAAAATTGTGGCACTAGGGAAGTCCATGGGGTTGGAGGTTAGTAGTGAGGATGTGGAAGAGTTGGTGGAGGACCACAATGAAGAGCTAACTACTGCAGATCTGCAAGAGCTTCATCTGCAACAACAACAGACCACAGCTCGGGAAATTGCTTCAGAGGAGGAGGAAGAGAGATGGAAGACATTGCCTTCTTCAAAGATTAAGGAGATTTGTGCCAAGTGGACTGATGTACAAAGATTTATGGATCATTTTCACCCTAACAAAGCTGTTGCAGGCTGTGCTGGCAACATGTACAATGACAATGTGGTGTCCCATTTCAGGGAAGTTTTAAAGAAACGCCAGACACAGAGCTCCCTGGGCAGATATTTTGTGAGACAGGGGTTCAGTGACTCTCAAGCTGGATCTAGTGGCATTAAAAAAACAAAGAAGGGAAGTAACCCCGGCAAAGGACTTGGTACCTGAGGTCTTTATGGAAGGGGATTCCCCTTCTAAACAATGGAAAAACTTCCATCCTCTTCCCTCCTCCCATCTTCCACACATCAACAACTCTTCAATAAAGGTAAGTGACATGTTATTATACTTTTATTTTTCATGTCTCATTTTTTCTGTGTAATTTAATGTATATTTAATGTACAATTTTTTTTTATTTTAATACTTTTGGGTGTCTGGAACAGATTAATTGAATTTCCATTATTTCTTATGGGAAAATAAATTGAGTTAGTAATATTCGGTGTTATAATCGCTCTCTGTTACAGATTATATGAACTCGGGGTCCACTGTACTTATTATTGTGCTACCATTTATTGAACACTACACTCAAACATAAACCCTCCACTCAAACCTCCTCACTAACCTTAACAGGATGCACGACCACATAACACTAGACACAGATCACTTTTTTGATGTACCCCGTGTCCATATCACATGTGCAAAAACTCTATGCACATAAAGGGCCCCAAAATTTGAATTCATTCATAGTAAATACAGTGGACCCCGAGTAATGTAAAACTTCTTTCCAGAAGCCTGCTCAAGTGCCATTACCAACGAATTTACTTCCTTAAGGAATAATGTCACGTAGGTTGCTATTTCAGACCCCCAAAAATACACTTCCACAAGCACTTACAATATTATACTTACATAATTGTACGATTTCCGGGTGTTCGTTACTGGGGTCCACTGTACTAAAGTAACCCGGTCTGAACATCAATTTAAGACTCTTCTCAAAAACCACATATCTGCCTCTAAACTAAAACTCAATACTTAACTTTACCAAATAATATAATTGAATTATTTACTATTGATGTAAACAACCTGCAAAATACTTTCACCTTGTCCCAATGTTATATCCCCAGATTGTTAATTTGAGTAAACTTGCTGTCTGCTATAAATAAAAACAGATGTACAACTCAAACAAACTATGATCAATTTCTCTAGTAGTATTAAGTAGTCTGTGGCCATTAAATTTAGTCTGCCCATAATGCCATGGCATGATAGTGGCTCTCTTTGCAGTGCAACTCATTATTGTAATTACAGTGGACCCCGGGTTTTGATGGTCTCCAAACTCGCCCTTAGAAAGTTTATTTTTGTGCGTGCTTTTGTAAAGTGTAGTTTTGGGGGTCTAAAAGGACTAATCTAATTCACATTATTCCTTATGGGAATAAATTTGTTCGGTAATTGCACTTGAACAACATTCTTGAACGAAAATATCGTAAACCTGGGGTCCACCGTATATAATCTCAATGTAAACTTGCAAGGAAATCAAATTTGAATTTGAATACATAGCAGTATAGTGGACCTCGTTAAAGGCCGTTCTGGTTAAAGGCCAACTCGGTTAGAGGCGGCTTTTCGGCTCCCGGTTAGGAGGCCGGTTAAAAGGTCGGTTTTTCGGCTCCGGTTAGAGGCCGTCTTTCGGTTAGAGGCCATATGGGATGTGTCCGTCCACCGGCGGGGCCGCTTTTGCTTCAGTTTGCCTGTGTCTCTCGGTGCGGAGGAAGCTTCTGCTCATTCATCCAAACATTTTGTTATAATCCATTGTTTTTGGTGGTTATTTATCAAGTGCAACTGCGAAATAAGTCACCATGGCCCCAAGGAAAGTTCTTAGTAAAGTTCCTTTGAGTAAAGAAAGTGAGAAACATGATAGAATTCAAGGCAGGCTAGGCATAGAGGAAGGAGAGTAAAGCAGGCATGCAGGAGTGTAAGCAGGCACAGCAGGGAGTGCAAGAGGCATGCAGGGAGTGTAGCAGGCACGCAGGAGTGCTAAGAGGCATGCAGGGGAGTGTAGCAAGCATGCAGGAGGTAGCAGGCATGCAGGGAGTGTAGTTCGGGGAGTGACTCTCAAGCTGATCCTAAGTGGCATTAAAAGACCACAGAGAGAGCTTTGCTACCTGAAGTCCTTATGGAGGATTACCCTTCCAAACACTAACTCCTCCCTTTTCCTCCCTCCCTATCATCCAGAAGTCAGCATTAGTCTTCAATAAAGGTATGTAATATTGATTTAATTGTTAATTTTTTTTTTTTTTTGAATATTTTTGTCTGGAACGGATTAATTGAATTTACATTAATTCTTATGGAATATTATTTCGGTTAAAGGCCATTTCGGTTTGGCCGTACTGGAATGGATTACGGCCCTTTTAACCGATGGTCCATGCACAGTGGACCTCGGTTAACGAATACCCGGAAATCGTACAGTTATGTAAAGTATAATATTTTAAGTGAATGTGGAAGTATATTTTTGGGGTCTGAAATAGACTAACCTACGTGATATTTTTCTTAAGGGAGTAAATTGTCGGTAATAGTGCTTGAGCAGACTTCAGGAGTAAAGTTTTTACTGAAACTGGGGTCCACTGTATATGTGTGGAGAACCTAGGATAACCCCAAAAAATCAGACAGAGTGACTTATTTCCATTAGGGTTCCTGTAATTCTGTACCATATGGTACATGTACCATGTGGTATAATGTACCATATGGTACAATGTATCATATGGTACCGTTGTACCATATGGTATCATATGGTACTGTTGTAACCCTATGGTATCATATGGTACTGTTGTACCATATGGTATCATATGGTACCGTTGTACCATAAAGGTATCATATGGTACCGTTAACCATATGGTATCATATGGTACCATTGTACCATATGGTTCAAAACCATAGAATTCCTCTTCAGATCCACTTCCATCAATGTTAGAACTATAACTTGGGAAGAGGTGAGTCCCAGTTCACCGGGGAGTGAGAGCTTCCTTGCCGCAAGGGATGATGAACAAAGCGTACTGAGATGGCGTTCCCACAATGCAATGCAGGTGCCCCCTTTTTTGTTTACTGTGCACACTGACCACACAAAAACCATTCTCTTAGATGTAGGCCTACCAGCCTTTTCGCTCTAAATTTGAAGCCGCTAGAATTTTGGCGTAGATCTACTGCTTGGGCCCTGGCTTCAAAAGGGCTGACACCGCGCCGCGCAAGAGGAAAAAAAAAAAATATTCGAAAAAATTCGAAAATTGAGTTAACCATATTGAAAAATAGTCACTTTCAGGCTACACATTGGTACAAGAATCATTGTTCTACAACATTCCTACAAGGAATTATGGTCGTTATAAACACATGGTAGCGCCAACACCCATAGTAGGTCGACACATGTGAATTTTCGTTTTTTTTCCTGATTTTTTTCTGAATTTCTTGTATTATTCCTACTTATATAATAATTGACGATTTGGCATCATAACAGAGTGGGCGGAGCTTATACATAGTCTGGGAGCCAATCAGGAACCGTCTGGAAGATTTGCTTGGGTCAGCAGAAATTCCTGTCTCAGGATTGCCGGGAATATGCTTCATTATAACGCTATTATCAATACTATTGCTTTTATATCTATCACAATTGATCTATTATGACATAATAGACAATATAAATAACAAATAAACATGGTAAATATGATAGCCACCTTGGAGTAAAATATTACTTCTCTGGGGATGGGGGTTCCTTGGGGTTACCCTATACCCTCTAGGGGACTTGTATTAAAGAAAACGAACAGGGCTAACTATGATATACACTTGTAATGCATGATAAAGCTGAGAAAAATGCTATTTTACTCCAATTTTTTATTTTTATTGCGTGACCTTCCCGGGGTTATCTCGGAAGTAAGTTATTCATTTATATATTGCCATACCGTCTATAATAATCAGGAATGAAATGAAACTCACAGACAACATAAAAGAAAGGTTGTATTAATTATTGCAGGTTATCTTTTTGAGATGTCATAATTAGTTTTTGATTTATGTGAGGGTAAAAGTCAGATATTTTCCAAAATGTCAAACACATACAAACTTTATTTATTTTAAGAATGAAGATAGTGATAAATAACAGTCAGCAAACCATCAGTAATTCAGATTAGCATTGTTTTACGCATAGGTGATCCCAAACAGCTTCTACAAGTCCCACTACGAAATTTCACATTTTATTTATGATGTTTGGTAAAAATTTGGTAAATATTTTTTTTCTCAGTTGTTTGTTGTGCTATCTTTTTGAAACTTGATACAAAAATACTAGAAAGAAATCGGACCATAAATAACAAAGTCCATGCGTTAACATTCAGGGGCCCCTTCAAAGCCGTAGATCTACGGGATGGACCCTGAAAGGGTTAAGGGTTAAGTAAATGACACTTTTAGTAAAATATGTATTAGTTACTGTCTTGACATTTATTTTCAGGATTTTATGGAAATTATTCATATATGGCAGGTTTCTTTTGTAGAAAATTCTTGTGCTCATAAACAAATTTCATATAAAAAATATCACATAAAAAATCATAGAGGATAGATGTAATTTCTGTGAAGAGTGACTGGGTTTTTATTCACATATCACATATTTGCTGTCTTTACTCAGGTTAGGGAAAAATATCAAATTTTGAAATATAAATCTATAATTACATTACACAATTTTGAGTAACGTGTTTACCCTTTTTTTGGGTTAGAATATGCATTACGACAGGAGGATAATTTAAGGAAAATAAAGATTTTGAAAGTGCTCACCATCTAATGAGACTGTTTTCTTTATTCAGTAGCACCAGAGAGAACACACAGCATTGCTCTTCATCAGATCATCCACAGCAGTTTCTTGGCTCCTTCATAAACCAGCATTAAAGTGTTGTACCACAACTCCCCAGCAGTATCATGACTTCTATTATCTTATACCAGTAGACCATCGATTAAAATGTGATCTATAACTTTTCGATACATGACTATTCCAAAATTGTGGCATATTTTTGATCACTCCATGAATTTCATCTATGACTGTGCAACTTTTGTGGGAAGATAGCTGAAAGCATGTACAAGAAGGTTAGTAACTGCTAATTTCACTGTTACTACACATCGCTGTGCCATTAACAGTCATTTACTTACCCTTGCTGTATTTACACATGTTGAATGTGTTAGTGATTGATAATAGTGTGGAAAGTAAAGGAAAAGTGAAGGGACAATCTTGTGGCACTGACATGATAAATGTTTGTGTGTAAAGTTCTGAGCCAAGACATTATGCACTATTTATAAATTGTTTATCACTACAAGAGATTCAGGAAAGCCAACAAATGTGATTAAATTAGTTTATTCCTGCATATCAGTCAATATATGGTGTTTTCATATCCTTTGCTTCATGTGTGCTAAAATTTGAGGATGCTGGAGATAGTTTATATACAAATTAAGAGGAGTGACAGGAACCTCACCTGTCCATGAGAGCAATTCCCCCCGTGTTTATATATCCTCTGTTTGTCTTTCTTTGCATAATAAATGCTAAAAATGAAAGGAACCTGGTTGTAATGTGTATATAGTACCTACTTCATATATATTTGTGCATCAGTTTAGTTGGTACACTTACTTTGTAATAAACAAACTAGGACGTGTATGAGTGGGTGTTGGAGGTGTTAAGGGCTACCAGTGCTCAAGGCTCCAACCACCCTTTTCTATGTACTGTTATTTTTATTTTGTGTACTAAATAGTTTATATTTGCATCATTCTGGTAGTTAATTTCACAGCAGTAAGATGGAAACAATGATCCTTGATCCGTCACAACCCTCATCCTAACAATAACAACAACACACGCTGAGCCTTGAGAAGCTTTTCTGGTAATATAATTTTTCAGGTTTTCTTGAATAGCTTGCATTCCTGTAATGGTAGGTATTACTCTGGACATATTTATGTAGTAAAAACTCTTGTTTTACCTGGTAAAATATGGTATTTCTTACTGATATGTGCAGGTGATAGTGATTTTGTTGGACCCAGGTGATAGTTGTGGCAGGTAATAGCTAAGGAACTGCATGTCATATGTGTGCAAAGGTATTATACGGGGTCACATCAGTGCACTCCATACATTTCCATATCAACAAGAAAAGACAACTACAGTGAATAGAAAACTTGGTCATTTTTAAGTTTTGACAAATTACAAAGCTTTAAAAAATTTAGTTTTTTGGGGGTTTAATGAACATGACCCCCTGTGGTTTAAGCGTTTCTATTTGATTATAATAATAATAATAATGAACATGACCCTATTTTCCTATATGTTCTTCTGGGCCTAGAACAGCTGATGCCTTAACATCAGCTGTATAAATACTGCAGGGTAAAAGAGACCAAAGATACATTACAGAATTTCTTACTCAAGTACAACCATCACTTTAGTGCCAGAGCTTCAATCATCCACCCCAGCAATCCACCTCAGTCCAGTAGGGCCACAGCATCCCTCTCCTCTGTGTTCAGAATCATTGACTAACAACCACAATTTAAGGCAAGAAATATTTCTAACATTTGTAGTCTTAAAAAATCCATTAAACATAATACATCACAACAAGCAACTTCAATTACATTATCATTCTGATTTATTTACAGTTTGGGGTCCAAGGAATGTAACCCTATTTTTCATATATGTTCTTCAAGTTGTTTTAGATGATTTAGGCTTGAACACCATTTTCAAGAATGTAACTACTGTCATAATGGAAGACGAACTGTACATGGTTCAAACAGTTCAGGGTATTTGTGCAATGTAGAATAACAGAAAATGATGTAGCTCTCACTTGTCCCATTTAGATGTTTTAATTTACTAGCACTTTTTATTCTGTATTTAAAGGCAGGTTTAGTGTCTAAAATAAATTTGCGAAGATCTTAGAGATGTAAAATCACATCAGTGTCTAGTTTGCTGAAAAATTCTCTTCATAACGTCTAATAAAATTATATAATAGCATGTATGAATCTTTCGTCAAACATTACATTTGCAAAATATGAGAGATGTAATATTCTGGGAATTATGGTAGTATTTTAGTGTCTTAAGCAATAACATTAATAAATTTAGTATAACTTTATATTCATGCAAGGTATTAACACAATTTTTTTATTCATTGTATAACAAACTTTTAAAATAATTTTTAGTGAAATGCAAAACTTGATATAGTGGAACAATCATAGTCATAAAAAAAAATATTTAAAAGAAAAGTTTAATTAATAAAAAGTGTTCATATGGGAAAAAAATATTTTCCAGTAAAGTTTAGTTTTGTTATATATATGTATATCAGAGTTCAAACAAGGTTATTTTTTAATAATAAAACTTGAGGTCAAGATGAGTGCTCATACTGAAGATAAATTGCATCAGTGTTCATTCTGTCTTAAGGACTTTACACGGCATGGAAATTTACAGAAACATATGAAAACTCATACTGGAGAGAGACCATATCAGTGTACAGTGTGTCTAAAAGACTTTGCACATCGTCAAACTCTTTCACGTCATTTAAGAGTTCATGCTAGTGATAAACCTTCTCAGAGCTCGGAAAGTGCAAATGACTTTTCAAATAAATCAAATTTACTCAAACCTACACGAGTTTGTAAAGGAAAGAAATTGTATCCAGGTTCAGGGAGTCCAAGACGTTTGCCTAAAAAGATAGTCCTTGGCTCAGGAAAGAAAGTTCTTAATCAAAATAAGAAGCTTCCTGTGAGGGAGAAGCAATATCAGTGTTTGGAGTGTGAAAAAGACTTTTTGCAACATGTAGATCTCCTGAAACATATGAGAGTTCATATAGAGAAGACTCTGTCCCAGCGTAGAGCGTGCGAGAACCAAAATTCTAATGTGAAAGACGCTTGTCAAGATGAAGTTAATACTGCAGATAAATTATATCAGTGTTCAGAGTGTCCAAGAGAGTTTACACGATATGCAAATTTAGTAAAACACACAAGATTGCACACAGGAGAGAGACCATATAAATGTTCTGTGTGTTCGTATCAGTTTCCATTATATGTCCATCTAATAAAGCATTTGAAGGTTCATATTGGAGAGGAACAAACTCAGTGCTTAGAAACAGTACAAGTTGCTGCAGATGAGTCGGATTAGGTGTCAGGTATAGTTTGTAGAAGAGAAATTACATGAGAGTTCAGTGTGTCGAAACTCATTTTCAGAGAAAGAAATATCTTGATCTACAAGAGAGAAATAATACCTGCTTGAAGTGTCTAGCAGGTTTTTTATGACATGCAAATCTAGTAAAACTTGCAGAAGTTAATATAGTAGAGAATCTTGTTAAAACTCAGAGACATACAGTGGTACCTCGAGTTACGAGCTTAATTCATTTCAGAAGGCTGTTTGAGTGCCGATACCAAACGAATTTGTTCACATAAGGAATAATGTAAATTAGATTAATCTGTTTCAGACCCCAAAATTACAATTACAAAAGCACTTACAGAAATACACTTACATAATTGTTCGAGTTGGGAGCTGCTCGTAAGTCGAGGTACCACTGTACTAGACTTTTCATATAAAAAACTCTGGATGTCTAAGGCTATATCTGTATTATTAAAAAATTAATTCCAGATAATGATTTTTTTTTTCAAAAGTTAAAAAAAAATGTATATTTTTATAATCACTAAATTATGGCAAGAAACTTAATACATAACTCATGCAACATTTTTTTTTTTTATTAACACATTGGCCGATTCCCACCAAGGCAGGGTGGCCCGAAAAAGAAAAACTTTCGTCATCATTCACTCCATCACTGTCTTGCCAGAGGGGTGCTTTACACTACAGTTATAAAACTGCAACATTAACACCCCTCCTTCAGAGTGCAGACACTGTACTTCCCATCTCCAGGACTCAAGTCCGGCCTGCCAATTTCCCTGAATCCCTTCATAAATGTTATTTTGCTCACACTCCAACAGCACGTCAAGTATTAAAAACCATTTGTCTCCATTCACTCCTATTAAATACGCTCACGCATGCTTGCTGGAAATCCAAGCCCCTCGCACACAAAACCTCCTTTACCCCCTCCCTCCCTGCAACATTATTCTAGTTATATACAGTGGACCCTCGGTTAATGAAAGGTCCCGTTAACGAAAGTTTTGGAAAAAGTAAGCTTTTTCCGTAATCGGTTAGCGAAAAAGTCCTCGGTTACCGAAAGGTATTAGACGCGTCCGCCTGCTCCGCGCAAGCACAGGACGCCAGTGAAGCGTTGTTTACCATTGAGAGAACATTACCCAGCGCGCTCTTTCAAAGATTCACAATATATTTGGTGTATTTTTTGGTGGTTTTAGTTATTGCCACTGTGAAATAAGTCACCATGGGTCCAAAGAAGCTTCCTAGTGGCACCCCTGGGGTAAAGAGAGTGAGGAACACCATCAAACTGAAGAAGGAAATCATAGAAAAATATGAGAGTGGTGTACGTCTGAGTGATCTTGCCAGGATGTACAAGAAAACTCCATCTACTATCGGCACTATCCTGGCACAGAGAAATGAGATCAAGAAAGCTAATGTTGCAAAAGGGGTTAATTTGTTAACGAAACAAAGATCGAAAACAGTGGATGAGGTTGAGAAGTTGTTGGTGTGGATCCATGAAAAACAGAGAGCGGGTGATAGTATTTCTATGGCGATAATTTGTGAAAAGGCAAGGAAGTTGAACGCAGATCTTGTGAAGACAATGCCTGCAACCAGTGGTGAGGAGAGTGATTTTAAAGCCAGCAAAGGCTGGTTTGAGAAGTTTAAGAAACGTAGTGGCATACACAATGTTGTGAGGCATGGTGAGGCAGCCAGCTCAGACAAACGTGCAGCTGAAAAATTTGTGCTGGAATTCAAGGGGTTCGTAGAGGCTGAACAATTCCTCCCCCAACAAGTGTTTAATTGTGATGAAACAGGCCTGTTTTGGAAGAAAATGCCCAACAGGACCTACATTACTCAGGAGGAAAAGGCACAGCCAGGACACAAGCCTATGAAAGACAGGCTAACTCTTATGATGTGTGCCAATGCCAGTGGTGATTTTAAAGTGAAGCCTTTACTAGTGCATCATGCAGAAAATCCCAGACCCTTCAGGAAACAGTGTTGACAAGAATAAATTGTGTGTGCATTGGAAAGCTAACACCAAGGCATGGGTCACTACGGAGATTTTCAAGGAATGGATGACTGGAGTGTTTGGCCCTAGTGTGAAGAAATACCTCCTGAAAAATAAATTGCCACTCAAGTGCCTCCTACTACTGGACAATGCTCCTGCTCATCCTCACAACTTGCAAGAGTTGTTGCCTGACAACATAAATTTCATCAAAGTGAAGTTCTTGCCTCCTAACACCACTCCTCTCCTCCAGCCCATGGACCAGCAGGTCATTTCCAACTTCAAGAAACTGTACACCAAAGCACTGTTTCAGAGGTGCTTTAATATGACCAATGACTCTGAATTGACCCTAAGAGAGTTCTGGAAAGAACACCTCAATATCGTGCATTGCATAGGCCTTATAGGTAAGGCTTGGGAGGAAGTGACTTCCAGGAGTCTGAACTCTGCTTGGAGACCACTGTGGCCGGATTGTGTCCAAGAGAGGAATTTTGAAGGATTTGAGGCTGACCCTGACCCTGACGACCCTGTGCCTGTTGTGGAACATGTTGTGGAAGATATTGTGGAATTGGGGAACAGCCTGGGGTTGGAGGTGAGTGGTGAGGATGTGGAAGAGTTGGTGGAGGAGCACAGGGTAGAGCTAACAACTGAAGAGCTGCAAGAGCTTCATCTGGAACAGCAACAGACCACAGCTGAGGTTATTGCTTCACAGGAAGAGAGAGAGAGAGATAAGGAGGTGCCTTCTTCAGTGCTTAAGGAGATGTGTACAAAGTGGAATGAGTTGCAGACATTTGTTGAAAGATACCACCCTGAGCAAGCTGAAATGAGCCTTCTGTGCAACCACTTCAGTGACAGAGCCATGTTGTACTTCTGAAAAGTGTTGAAGAGTCGCCAGAAACAGAGGACTCTGGACAGCTACTTCACCAGGCAGGGGTCTAGTGACTCTCAAGCTGGTCCTAGTGCCATTAAAAGACCAAGAAGGGAAGTAACCCCAGAGAGGGACTTGTTACCTGAAGTCCTTTTGGAGGGGGATTCCCCTTCCAACCACTAACACCCTGCTCCAATCATCATCTATATCTTCCAGATGCCTGCAAGTCTCTTCAATAAAGGTAAGTAAATGTTATTTTTTTATTTTGAGTGATTATTTTTTGTGGAGCGAATTAATTGTATTTACATTATTTCTTATGGGAAATAAGGTTTCAGATAACGAAAGATTCAGATTAAGTAATAGCTCCTGGACCGGATTAATTTCGTTAAGTGAGGGTCCACTGTATTCTTATAATACTCTAGTATGAGAAAACTGTAATGCAAGTCTTTCGTACTACATTTTGACCAACATTGGAATTTTAACAAGTACAGTAGGGCCCCTCTTATATGGCAGGTTAAGTTCCAGGATACTGCTGGAAAATATGGCAGGTTAGGTTCCAGGCTACTCCTGGAAACCTCTTTAAGGGGGGGCTCCTTGTCATGGTAAATAGGTGTATCTCTGGAGGCCACCTTTCGGATTCCTGAGGTGGTGGCCGAAGGAGGTATGCTTTGTAGCGGGTGTCCGGCCGCCCTCTCTCTTGTCCGCCGAGGTGGCTCGGTGGATGTGAGGTTGCTATCCCGGATTGCTGGTTTACTGGCATGAAGGGTAGGGTATGGCACGGGTTCCATGCCGCATCTGCACTACTTGCGGTGCTGAGGTCTTCTTGGGCACGGATGGGGATTTACGCCCCTTTCATTCCTCCTAGGAGCTATTCCCCCATGTTCCCCCTTTTTTCTTGTTATTTTTTTTCATTTTATTTTTCTTTAAAAAAAAAAAAAGAAAGAAAGAAGTAACCTGCCCGAAATGTCTAGCATGCCCAGGCATGCTAACGGCCATCTTTGTAATTATAGTCCTTAGTCCAAAATGTAAAAAACACATTGTAATTTTTACAGAGAAATAAATCAATTTGAATTTGAACCATGGACGACCCAATCCTTGAACCTATTACCCCCGGGCCCCTTCCTGTTACCGCACCCTGTTCTGACCCTGCCTCGTTATTGGACCGCTCTTCAGACTTCCAATACCCCTGTGCCTCGTGCTGGTTCGTCACCTGCTTCAGGTACCGGGGTTCCGACTGGCCCTTTTGATACGTCTGACCTTCGCTCTTCTCTGACCATGCTTCCGGCTTCTCCCTCTATGGTGCTGCAATTTTTGGGTTACTCACCCGTCCCATGTCGGACCAACTCTGGTCTCACATCTAAACGCCCAAGACCCTTACATGATGATACTTCCTTGCTTCATTCTCATTCATCCCAGAAACGACCAGCTCGTCACGCACTCCCCTTAAACACTATGTTTCACACTACACAATGGACTAAGTTTTACTTCTTCTACCACCTATCTTTGTGATCATAATATTGATAAGGCCCTCCTATGCCATGTGGGCAAAGATATCGCCTTTCACGCTCTCAAAAGTGGCACACACATAGTTACGGTCCAGAATGTTGACCAAGCTCATGATCTTTCTCGCCTTACGTCCATATATGCTACTCCTGTCACTATTGAAAAACGTCATTCTCTCATCCCAGAAACGACCAGCTCGTCACGCACTCCCCTTAAACACTATGTTTCACACTACACAATGGACTAAGTTTTACTTCTTCTACCACCTATCTTTGTGATCATAATATTGATAAGGCCCTCCTACGCCATGTGGGCAAAGATATCGCCTTTCACGCTCTCAAAAGTGGCACACACATAGTTACGGTCCAGAATGTTGACCAAGCTCGTGATCTTTCTCGCCTTACGTCCATATATGCTACTCCTGTCACTATTGAAAAACGTCATTCTCTCATCTCTTGTAGTGGCACTGTTATTCTACCCCATACCATTGTCCAAAATAATTTTCAAACCTGTGGTGATGACATTCTGGAGCACCATAGAGCGACTCCTTGATTTTAAGCAGAAGAGAGCGGTCGCCTGTTGTGTCATCTGTGATGCTAAATGCACTTGCTGGTAGGATTATGTTTCTACCGTCACTTCAGCTTCCTCTATGAGTGCAGTCTGGAAAAAAGTACGGAAACTGAGTGGTAAATACTCTCCCGACCCGGCTCCCATTCTTCAGGTTGCTGGTGTTGCTATAGGAAACCCTCTTGACGTTGCCACTGAAATTGGTAATCATCTTGTGCGTATCTCCCAGGGGCTCCATCTATGCTCCCCATTTCTTTCCTTCAAATCTGCCAGAGAGTTACAACCCTTAAACTTTTCTTCTATCAGAGAAGAATCTTATAATGTGCCTTTTACACTTTTGGAACTGGAGGCAACTCTCTCCACTTACCAATCATTGGTAGCTGGGCCTGACGGCATTCATATTCGTATGCTACAGCATTTACATCAGTCAGCCCTTGCTGTCCTCTTACGACTGTTTAATCTTATTTGGTCACAAGGACTTCTTACTCAGCTGTGGAAATCTGCCATTGTTCTCCCTTTCTGCAAACTGGGTTGTGGTTTAGCGCTTCTATTTGATTATAATAATGCAAACCAGGTACTATGGGACATGATGCCTCCCACTATCCTCCCATTACTCTTACCAGTGCAGTTTGCAAGGTGATGGAACGTCTTTTAAACAGACTTTTGATGTGGTATTTAGACACACACAATAGTCTCTCCACTAGTCAATATGGCTTTCGTAAGGGCTGTTCTACCATTGACCTCTTACTACGCTTGGATATGTATGTTCGTAATGCCTTTGCCAATAACCACTCAGTTATCGCCATCTTTTTTGACCTTGAGAAAGCATATGACACAACTTGGAGGTATCACATCTTGGCCCAAGCCCACTTCTTAGTCCTCCGAGGCAATCTACCATTTTTCCTTGAGAACTTCTTAACTGAGAGAGATTTCTGTGTTCGGGTTAATAATATGCTTTCCCTGGACTTTGTCCAAGCTGAAGGTGCCTCCCAGGGATGTGTTCTGAGCACAACACTTTCTTCTTGCTATAAATGATCTGGCATCTATTCTTCCATCTAATATTTGGTCATCACTCTTTTGTTGATGACTTTGCTATAGCTTGTGCAGGTGCTGACTGTCACCTCATTGCAGTTTCTCTCCAGCATGCGGTCAACGGTGTTTCCAATTGGGCCACTACTCATGGGTTTAAATTTTCTAGTACTAAAACTCTCCAAATTACTTTCACTTGATGTTCTGTCGTCTCTGATCATCCATTGTACCTATATGGCTTGCATATCCCAGAACGTGATATGGTCAGGTTTCTTGGCCTTCTGTTTGACCATCGGTTATCCTGGAAACCTCACATTGCCTCTCTGAAGGCAACTTGTCATAGCCGGCTGAACCTCCTTAAATCCCTCTCTCATCTTTCATCGGGGGCTGATTGCCTACATTCAACCCTCATTTTATTGAAACTCGATTATGGCAACCAAATATATTCAGCGGCCTCTACTGCAACCCTTTCTAGCCTTAATTCCATCCATCACCAGGGATTACGTTTATGCCTCGGTGCTTTTCACTCTTCACCAGTGGAGAGCCTCTATGCAGAGGCACATATTCCATCCTTGTCCGATCGCTGTGATGCTCATTGCCTTTGCTATTATGCTCGCCCTCATGACCTCCACAATCCTTCCATATATTGGAAAGTCACTGATGTTAGTAGATGTTCTTTATTTGTTTGTCACCCCTGTTTACTCCGTCCCTTTTCTCTTCGCCTACATTCGCTCGTCTTCTCTTCAGTTACCACCTTTCTATGTTTATGTAGCATCTCACTTTTCCCTACCCCCTTGGGAAGTTCCGATGGTTCATGTCTGTTCTTTCCCACTGCCATGTGCAAAAGCCCAACTGCCTAAGGTGGCTTCTCGCTCTCTTTTTCTTAACCACTTCCAATCTCATTCTCATGCCATCGCAGTGTACACCGATGGGTTCAAATCTTGTGACAGCATCAGATTCGCAGCAGTGTTTCCGGACACAGCGTCATGCGAGGGCATTTATTATCCTTGGCTAGCATTTTTACAGCTGAATTGTATGCCATTCTCATAGCACTTATCCATACTGAATCTATGCCCGTGTCACCATTTGTGGTTGTTTCAGACTCTCTTCGTGCTTTACAGGCTATAAAAAAACTTGATACACCTCATCCCATGGTTCTTCGTATCCAACTTTGGTTATGCCGTATCTCTAGCAAACACAAAGATATTGTTTTTTGTTGGGTCCCTGGTCATGTTGATGTACAGGGCAATGAACAGGCAGACACTGCTGTGTGGTCAGCAGTACATGACCTTCTGGTTTCATGTACAGGTGTTCCATTCACAAGAGTATTTTGCTATAATTGCTACCCACCTTCGCACTGTTGGCAACAACATTAGTCTGATCTGTTGCATAACAAATTACATTCTATTAAACCAAGTATAGGTTTCTGGCTATCTTCTTGTCATCAATGTTGAGGTTGGGAGACTACTCTCTCTCGTTTTTGCATTGGCCACACTCGTCTTACTCACGGGTATCTCATGGAGAGGCGCCCTGTTCCACTCTGTGAAAATTGTCAGGTTCCAGTTTCTGTTAGCCATATTTTGTTGGACTGCCCACTCTATCAACAAGCACGCAGATAGCTCCACTGTGGGTTAAGCTCCATTGTGGGTGATGAAGCTCCACTGTGGGTGATGAAGCACCACTGTGGATGGTGAAGCTCCACTGTAGATATATGTTCACGTGCGTACTGCCCCGAACGTAGATCTACGTTTTATTTTTCATTCATTCAAATTTATCGCGATAGGCCTGAGTCGCCTAGACATGAGAGAATGGGTCTGCACACTCAGTGTGCGCAGTATGAAAAAAATCGGGGACGCCAGGGTACCGCATGATAGCCCCAGTTAGTTTCAGCTCCATCTTGGGTCAACATCATGGCAAACCCCTGTGATTCACTCACGCCTCGTCCTATTAACACTACTATTCCCAGAAAGTGAAACAGAACGCGAGTTTAGTGAATTAGACAGTGATATAGCCACTAATAATCAAGGAATTAGTGAAACTATTGATGAGAACCCAGATGACCCTCAGCCCATCACCTCTGGGGTGACCAGTGTGGACAGTGTGGCCATACCAGACCCTCAGCCCAGCACCTCTGGGGTTGCTAGTGTTGCTACCCAAAGGCAACTCCGCAAGAGGAAATTATCATTTTCCATGTGTTATGGTGACGATAGTGAAGGTGATATAAGTGACGATGATGAAATCAATTTTATGCCCATAGACGATTCGTCAAGTGACAGTGATTATCATTATTCCCCAGTGAAACGTACTTTTGGGCGTCATAACCTACGTTCAGGCAGTGTGCCATATGCAGTCAGAGGCAAGGGTCTTAGAAGGTCACGTTCCAAAACCCCTGCCAGTGATAGTGATAATGAAGGAGAGTATGCTGGGATGGAGGAAGAAGTGGTGGGTGGCACGATGCCTGGACCACATGGCGCAGTGTGCGGACAGACAAAGGACCACGCGGCACCCTCTCAACCATGTGCTGGCCCCACTCCCGTCCCTCCTGCTCCCCCATGTCCCATGCCACAGGCCCACCCTGCACCATCTGATCGTGAATGGAATTGGACTGAACATACACCATTCGTGCCACATCCTTTCAATTTTGATGGCAGTGGAAGTGGCATCATGCCACACTGTCCCATCACTGATGAGTCTACAGAGTTAGACTATTTTCAACTATACTTTGATGAGCCGATAATGAAACTGATTGTTACCCAGACCAACCTGTACTACCAGTATACAAAGGACCATGTAGATGTTACAGAATCGTCACAGCTGCCAGGTGGAAAGATACAACTGTGGCTGAAATGTATTTATTCCTTGGCACTCATGCTTATGCCACATACATATAAGAACAATATAGCAAACTACTGGTCCACAGACCACTTCTTAGCACTCCAGCCTTCCGTGACCACCTTCCCTGCAACAGATTCATTCTGTTGCTAAGAATGTTGCACTTCTCTGACAGGAATACACCAAACCGAAATGACCTCATCTACAAAATCCGGGAATTGTTTATGTATGTCAAGCAAAAATTCAGTGCCTACTGTCGACTGTCTGACGACTGTCATTCAAACAATATATACCAAGCAAACGTAATCGCTTTGGTATAACTTTGTGTGACTGTGAGACTGGTATTGTGTTGGATGTCATTATCTACACAGGAAAAAATACACTCGATGATACCAGGCGCATGTTGGGCATTTCTGGTGATGTTCGCAAGATGATGCAGCCATACCTTGGCAAGGGCCATACATTGTTCACAGACAACTGGTACACAAGCCCTATGCTCGCTGATTTCCTACGTGTGAACAATACTGATATATGTGGCACAGTGAGAAGAAATAGAAAACACATGCCAAAATTCACCGGAGGAAGTGTAGTGCAGGCGTTTCATGCCAATGACATCATGGCACTGTTATGGCATGACAAACGGGATGTGACATTGCTGTCAACTATCCACAGAAACGAGATGGTACAGACAGACAGACTGAGCAGGCTCAACAATGAACCTATTGAAAAGCCAGCTGTTGTCATCGACTATACAAACAATATGCGACTAGTTGACAAGTGTGACATGATGATAGGCTTTGTTGACTGTGTGCGTAGGAGTTGCAAGTGGTATATAAAAGTGTTTTTCCACCTTGTTGACATTGCAATGCTCAATGCCTTCAACATGTACGAAATAAAGACTGGGAAGCGACAACGATATGCGGAATTCACCCTAAATGTCATCAAGCAGATAGCGAGAAAGCATGGTACCACACCTATACCTGCCACTCCACAGCGATCTGTCACCCCACAACAGCGACCTGTCACTCCACAACAGCGACCTGTCACTCCACAACCAGAAGGAGAAGTGCCCAACCGAATAATCCCTAACTGTCACTGCCTGATACCATTACCATCTACTCCAAAGAAGAAGTACTCTCAGAAAAAGTGTGTTGTGTGTGCTTACAGTAAACAGCGACCCCAAGTGCGAAAAGACACACGATACATGTGTCAGCAATGTGGAGTGGCACTCTGTATGAATCCATGCTTCTTAGAGTATCATACAGTGGTGGACTTCTAGAAACATAAATGGGACCTGTAAATACCTTGTATATATATGTAAACAATAGTAAGTGATTGAACCAGGTGTACAAATTCATTTATCAGTGTGAACATGTGTGTTAGTGACAGTACCAAACATTTGTGTCTAAACAAGAATTGGCAATGAAATCAAAAGATCTGCATCAAAACATTATTATCATAGCATGAAAACAACAGAAAATGGAAAAAAAAACCGATAAATGTTTATTGTTTCTGCAAGCGGCAGTGCTCCATGTTGCCGACACCACATCATTTAGCACCAAATTCGCGGGCTTATATCTCGGTAAGTACTGGCTCTAAATTTTTTTTTAGCCTATCCTATTTCTAAAAATGCGCTCTTCATTTAATTTTTTTTTTTTTTTCAAAATATTCCGGGCAGTACGCAGGTGAACGTATACGTGTGGACAGTTTAAGGGTTAATACCTAAAGTCCCACTGTGAGTGAGATTAGCACCTAAAGTCCCCCTGTATACCTGGAGAGGGTTCCAGGGGTCAATACCCCCTCAGCCCGGTCTGTGAACAGGCCTGATGGTGGATCAGGGCCTGATCAACCAGGCTGTTACTGTTGGCCACACACAACATGATAACAACATATAAGATACTGAGAGGAATTGACAAAGTGGACAGACAGAATGTTCCAGAGATGGGACACAGCAACAAGGGGACACAGTTGGAAGTTGAAGACTCAGATGAATCACAGAGATGTTAGGAAGTATTTCTTCAGTCACAGAGTGGTCGGGAAGTGGAATAGTTTAGGAAACGATGTAGTGGAGGCAGGCTCCATACATAGCTTTAAGCAGAGGTATGATAAAGCTCATGGCGCAGGGAGAGTGACCCAGTAGCGGCCAGTGAAGAGGCGGGGCCAGGAGCTGTGACTCGACCCCTGCAACCACAACTAGGTGAGTACAACCTGACATACAAACCACTGCCCGGCTGGTCAGGTACTGACTTTAGGTGCTTGTCCAGTGCCTGATTGAAGACAGTCAGGGGTCTATTGGTAATCTCCCTTATGTATACTGGGAGGCAGTTGAACAGTCTTGGGCCCCTGGCACTTATTTTGTTGTCTCTTTATCGTGCTAGTGGCATCCTTGCTTTTCAATGGGGTGATGTATCGTCTGCCGAGTCGTTTGCTTTCATAGGGAGTGATTTTTGTGTGAAAGTTTGGTACTAATCCCTCTAGTATTTTCCAAGTGTATATATTCATGTATCTCCCATCCTGCATTCTAGGGAGTACAGGTTGAGGAATTTGAAGCATTCTCAGTAATTGAGGTATTTTATCGCAGTTGTGTGCAGTGAAGGTTCTCTGTACATTTTCTAGGTCAGCAATTTCACCTGCCTTGAAAGGGCTGTTAGTGTGCAGCAATATTCCAGCCTAGATAGAACAAGCGACCTGAAGAGTGTCATCATGGACTTGGCATCCCTAGTTTTGAAGGTTCTCATTATCCATCCTGTCATTTTTCTAGCAGATGCGATTGATACAATGTTATGGTCTTTGAAGGTGAGATCTTCTGACATGATCACTCCCAGGTCTTTTACATTAGTTTTTCGCTCTATTGTATGGTTGGAATTTGTTTTATACTCCAATGTAGTTTTAATTTCCTCACGTTTTCCTTATCGGAGAAATTGAAATTTCTCATCATTGAAGATTTGGTTGATGTCCGCTTAGAGTCTTGCAAGTGTCTTAAATGGAGGACACTGTCATGCAAATTCGGGTGTCATCTGCAAAGGATGACATGGCACTGTGGCTTATATTCCTGTCTATGTCAGATATGAGGATGAGGAACAAGATGGGAGCAAGTACTGTGCCTTGTGGGACAGAGCTTTTCACTGTAGCCGCCTCAGACTTTACTCTGTTGACTACTACTCTTTGTGTTCTATTTGTTAGGAAATTATAGATCCATCTACCAACTTTTCCTGTTATTCCTTTATCACGCATTTTGTGTGCTATTACACCATGGTCACACTTGTCAAAGGCTTTGCAAAGTCTGTGTATGTTACATCTGCATTCTGTTTGTCTTCTAGAGCATCCAGGATCTTGTAGTGGTCCAGTAGTTGGGACAGACAGGAGCGACCTGCTCTAAACCCATGTTGCCCTGGGTTGTGTAACTGATGGGTATCTAGATGGGTGGTGATCTTGCCTTTTAGAACCCTTTCAAAGATTTTTATGATATGGGACGTTAGTGCTATCAGTCTAATTCTTTGCTATTGCTTTACTGCCCCCTTTGTGGAGTGGGGCTATGTTCCTCTGTGAGTGAGATTAACACCTAAAGTCCCACTGTGAGTGAGATTAATGCCTTAAGTCCCACTGTGAGTGAGATTAACACCTAAAGTCCCACTGTGAGTGAGATTAATGCCTTAGTCTCACTGTGGCTAAAATCTACATTTTAACTCGTTTGAAACATCTCATAGATGACTATTTTATATATCAAGTTTACCAGAATTAGGATATATTAATTCATTAGTTTCGTCGCTAAATAAAATAATTAAAATAGGAATGTTGAACTTTTTTCTAGTGGGCAGAGAACCTTCATTGATCTCATATTAGGATAAAAAAATCAAAAGATTGAAATCTAGATTTATTTCAAATTTACATCATTAACCTCTATCTACTGGCACCACAAGGGTATAAAGTGCTTGTCATAAGTCTTTTGAAGCTGTTGCACTTTACTGAGTTCCCTTCAAGTGGTCAACTACTTATTTATAATGACTGATAATATAATAATGTCAATATATATGTTTGTTTGACTGACTTGTCAAAGTAGTTTTTTGGCCTGTGTTGAATTTAGGGTCACTTGAAGTGGTCAGTTTGTTGGAATTTTTTACTCAGGTGCCTGTTGAAAGCTGGGTTAGCAACATTCACTTAATAACAGGTGTAAGGAAAGGTTCTTCAAGTGATCAATCAAGTTAAGGTCTGTTGGGATTTTTGACTGAAGTGTCTTGAATATTGCATCAGCAAGATTCACTGAAGAATGAGTCGTCTTTGCCGTTGCTAGATTCAAGGAGAGGTTCTTCAAGGGGTCAATGAGGAATATTTTAAGATCTAGACGGTCGGGTAGGAAGCATCAGTAGCAATACCACAGTTGTTGCTTCTACTACGAGACATTTTGATGTATCCAGCCTCACCCCAGCTGCCACCCCAGGAGTTCTTAACGAGCCAGTATTCTTCTCCACCCTCTGTGCCGTAGCCAACTGCCAGAACTCCGTGATCCAGGATCAGCTGTGAGCACTGGGACTCATAATACACACCTGTCACGAAATTAACACATTTTATCATTGGAAAATCTATATCTTTAAAAAAAAATAATTTTTCACTGTGACTTCCTTCAAGGAGGGTGATGGGGGTAAAGAACTCTTGAAACAAGAGTTACCCTCTCATTCTGTGAATTAAACCTGGTTCTCTCATTTAAAGAGGACATTTTAACATAAGATTTGTTCACATTTTTAACTCTGAAGGTTAGAAAGTCAGTGTGTCACAGAGAACTGTTTGTCTTATTTCCACTGGAGTTCTTCAATCTTGTGTCCCAGGATGCCACCCACACCAGTCGACTAACACCCAGGTACCTACTTATTGCTAAGTGAACAGTGACAAAAGGTGTAAGGAAACGTATCTGTTTCTACCCAGCCGGGGATTGAACCACGGACACTCAGTGTGTTGCATACGTGTGCGTACTCAACTGTTTGTGGTTGCAGGGGTCGATTCACAGCTCTTGACCCCGCCTCTTCACTGGTAGCTACTAGGTCAACGCCCTACTCCAAGAGCTTTATCGTATCTCTTCTTGAAGTTATGTATAGTGCCTGCCTCTACTACATCACTCTTCAGATTGTTCCACTTCCTGACAACTCTATGACTGAAAAAGACTTCCTAACATCCCTGTGCCTCATCACAGCAATAGATGAGTCACAGGGATGTTACGAAGTCTTTTTCAGTCATATAGTTGTCAGGAAGTGGAAACATTCTCTCCCTATCCACCTTGTCAGTTCCTCTCAGTATTTTATGTCATTATCAAGTCCTCCATATCCCTCCTCCCCTCCAGTGTGGTCAGGTTGATTTCCCCTAACTTCTCTTCATAGGACATACCCCATAACTCCAGGGCCAGTCTTGCTGGCCCTGACAACTCTATCACTGAGAAAATACTTCATAACATCACTGTGACTGGTGTATGTGTGTGTGTGTGTGTGTATATATATATATATATATATATATATATTTTTTTTTTTTTTTGTGTATGCAATAATTTCGCAAAAATCATTCTGAGCCTAACAAAAAAAATATATTTCATTGTGTTTAATTATTATTAAATTATTGTAAAAGTATCTAAAATATATTTAGTTGGGTTAGGCTAAATTAAATTCCGCTTGTTATAATAAGGTTAGGTAAGTTTTCAGATTCTTTTGGTTCAAAATTAAAAAAAATTACATCAACATAAATGAAAAAATATGTCTTTAAACGTATAAAAGAAAATTTTAAAAAGGACTTAATTTTAGATGAGTTCTTGCTAATTGACCAGTTTTAGGCACAACATATATATATATATATAATGTGTGTGTGTGTGTGAAGGAGGGGTGTTAATGTTGCAGTTTTGTAGCTGTAGTGTAAGCACGCCTCTGGCAAGACAGTGATGGAGTGAATGATGATGAAAGATTTTCTTTGTCGGGCCACCCTGCCTGGGTGGGAAACGGCCGATGTGTTAATAAATAAAAATAAATGTGTGTGTACACTTACCAGAGTTGTACAGCTGGAAGGAAATGTGAGAGGCATCAATGCCAACAGAGACTGGTCCAACATCAGCGACAGCTGACAACAAGGAAGATTCACTCAGGAATTTAATCTTCACACTTCCTGTGACTGTAGCAACCACATTGTTTGCATTGAAGCGACATTTTCCATCCTACAAAAGAAAAATTGTTAGTGACCATGTTTGTTGTATTTGAGTGTCATCCTTCATCATAGAAGCAAGAAAAGTTGTTAGCCGTCACGTTGTTTGCACTGAAGCAACATCTGTCATCTTACAAACAAGAAAAGTTGTTAGCCGTCACGTTGTTTGCACTGAAGCAACATCTGTCATCTTACAAACAAGAAAAGTTGTTAGCCGTCACGTTGTTTGCACTGAAGCAACATCTTCCATCTTACAAACAAAAACAATAGACTTGTTTTATTTCACAGATAATATTTTGCAGATTTTTATACCAATTGTTCGTCTTTAAGAATTATATCCAGTTTGAATGAACTAGCAGTCAAGAGTTGTAATTAACATCGCCACCTATTCTTAAATGCCTAGATTTTACGAGTGAGTTGTTGTTATTGGCGCAGAGCTGAAAACAATTACTTTGCACTGGATAAAAGGCTATAGGCAGAGATTTTGGCCTCAAGTTAATTTTAGAGACTATCAGTATCACATTGATATATACTGATCATTGGCCTCTATTCTTTTTTTTCCTATTGAAGAGATTTCAGGAAAGGAAGATAAATGGTCAATAACATTCAGTGACTAAAGAGTTTACATTCAGTTTCTTCCTGGTCAGAAAAATGTGGCATTGATGCCTTACCGAGATTGAGGAAGTTGAGAAAACCAAGCTAGTTATGTGTGATTAAGTTGATCATGAAAGAGGATTACAATCTGTGAGACAAACCACTTTGCTGTGACAGGATACTCTGTATCCTATCACAGGTGACAGGATACTGCTGTATCCTATCACAGGTGACAGGATACTCTGTATCTCTATCACAGGTGACAGGATATTGCTGTATCCTATCACAGGTGACAGGATACTGCTGTATCCTATCACAGGTGACAGGATACTGCTGTATTCTATCACAGGTGACAGGATACTGCTGTATCCTATCACAGGTGACAGGATACTGCTGTATCCTATCACAGGTGACAGGATACTGCTGTATCCTATCACAGGTGACAGGATACTGCTGTATCCTATCACAGGTGAAGTGCTATCTCACGGAGGATACTGCTGTATCCTATCACAGGTGACAGGATACTGCTGTATTCTATCACAGGTGACAGGATACTGCTGTATCCTATCACAGGTGACAGGATACTGCTGTATCCTATCACAGGTGACAGGATACTGCTGTATTCTATCACAGGTGACAGGATACTGCTGTATCCTATCACAGGTGACAGGATACTGTTGTATATTATCACCAACACCAATGTTTTTAGTGTTTTTCTTTAGTTATAAGAAAGCAATTTTTTGAGATTGTATTCTTTACTATGTATAGAACTAATTGTAAAATTTGAAATTACTAATAATCATTTCTAGTAATGTAACAATGCTCAGTGGGGTTTCACAAAGACCCATTATGATCTCTGTAGTCGTATTTTTTGTGTTACTGCTCACAGGATGAGCTGCGGGTGCTCAGTAACAAGCGCTCAGGCGACATAACAAATATGTCACTAATGAGCTGGGGCAAAGAAGGGATCGCCTGGGACTCGTGTGTTTGAGGGATTTCCCAACTATGTGGTTCATATTATCTATTCTTTCCCATCAACTGCTTTATTCACGGCTACACTCCACAAATAACCCACAATAACCCACAAATAACCCACAGTAACGTGGCTTAAACAACTCACAATTAACCAACAATACAGTGGCTTAAACAACTCACAATTAAGGGGCACAAATTGATTAAAATTTTTTTTTTTTTTTTTCGTTCGATTTCTTTCATTTTTTTTGTACATTAAGAAGCACGTTTGTAGTTGACTTGTATCAAGTTTCAAAAAGATCGCCCAACAAACAACTGAAAAAAAAAATTATTTATAATTTTTTTACCAAACATCACATAAAAAATTCTAAAGTCATAGTGGGACTTGTTGAAGCTGTTTTGGCTTCACCTACGCATAAAACAATGCTAATCTGGCATACGAATGAAAAGGTTACTGTAATTTATCCCTATCTTCATACTTAAAAAAAATAAAGTTTGTGTGTTTTTATATGTTGGAAAATATCTGACATTTTACCTCACATAAATCAAAAACTAATTACGATATCTCAAAAAATGTTCCATTAGAAATTAATACAACCTTTATTTTATGTTGTCTGTGAGTTTCATTTCATTCCTATGATTATTAACGGTTCCTATCCAATATATAGATGAATAACTTACTTCTGAGATAATCCGCCCGGAAGGTCGCGCAAGGAAAAAAAATTTTTCCAGCAGCAAAATAACATTTTTCTCAGCTTTATCTTGCATTACGAGTGTATATCATAGTTAGCCCTGTTCGTTTTCTTTAATACAAGTCCCCTAGAGTGAGAATGGCACTCCAAGGAACACCCACACCAACTGATGTAATATTTATACTTTGGAGGCGGTGCCAGGCGGCGATCATATTATGCCACATATTATTCATTCTGGAGTATTTACTATGGTTATTTGTTATTTATATTGCCTATTATGTCATAATAGATCAATTGTGATAGATATAAAAGCCGTAGTATTGATAATAGCGTTATAATGAAGCATATTTCCCGGCTATCCTGAGTCAGGAATTTCTGCTGACGCAATCAAATGTTCTAGAAAGGTTCCTGATTGGCTGGAAGTCTTCTTATAAGCTCCACCCACTCTTGTTATGATGCCAAATCGTGAATTATTATATAAGTAAGAATACTACAAGAAATTAAGGAAAAAAAATCGGGAAAAAAATACGAAAATTCACGGAATGTCAGCCGGCCTACTTCGGTTGTTGGCGTCACCATATGTGTTATAAACGACCATAATTCCTTGTAGGAATGTCGTAGAACAATGATTCTTGTACCATTGTGTAGCCAGAGAGTTACTCTATTTTTCAATATGGTTAACTCAGTTTTCAATTTGTTTCGAAAAAATGTTCTCGCGCGCCGCGTTGATATATAGGGGACCCCTTTTAAGTGACAACACAGTGGATGGAAAAATTAATTATTTCATACATCTATTACGAAAGTTCCCAGAGTGAAACCGAACTTTTTCATACATTATTACGTAAGTTTCCAGAGTGAAACTGAACTTTTTCATAAATTCCGAAAGTTCCCAGAGTGAAACTGAACTTTTTGATACATCTATAACGGAAGTTTGAAGAGTGATACTCACAACAGCTTCGTAAGGGTAGGAAGCCTCTGTTACGATGCCACCATTGTCTTTGATATAGTCAAAGGCAGCTACCATATCTCCACCATCACATCCCAGGTTACCATAGGCGCCAGAACAGTCAACTAACTGTTGCTCTGACAGACTGATCAGGTCACCAGTCTTCAGGAAGTGTTGCCTCCAGAGAGCCAGTCTGTAGACACAGGGTTAACCACGTGGTTAATACACCTTAGTTAAATACAGGGATAACCTCAGGGTTAAGAATACTTTGTAATAACCTAGTATTACTGGGATAACCTCAGGTTAAGAGTACACTATGTGATGATAATAATAATAAGTGAAACAGAATTCTTGCTCCGTAAGCCATGCATGTCATAAGAGGCGACTAAAATGCCGGGAGCAAGGGGCTAGTAACCCCCTTCTGTATAAACTACTAAAAACGAGAAAAAAAAAATATAAATCTGGGATGTTTGGATGTGCGTGGATGTAGTGCAGATGATAAGAAAGAAATGATTGCTAATGTTATGAACGAAAAGAAGCTGGATGTCCTAGCTCTAAGCGAAACAAAACTGAAGGGGGTAGGCGAGTTTCAGTGGGGAGGAATAAATGGGATAAAGTCAGGAGTAGATGAGAGAGTTAGAGCTAAGGAAGGGGTAGCAATAATGCTGAAGGATCAGTTATGGAAAGAGAAAAGGGAATATAAATATATAAATTCAAGGATAATGTGGATTAAAATAAGGGTTGGATGCGAAAAGTGGGTCATAATAAGTGTGTATGCACATGGAGAAGAGAGGAGTGTAGAGAGGAGAGAGAGAGAGAGAGAGAGAGAGAGAGAGAGAGAGATTTTGGTATGTTGACTGTGTAGGAACTTTTGATCCAAGTGAGAGAGTAATTGTAGTAGGGGACCTAAATGCTAAAGTAGGAGAAACATTTAGAGAGGGTGTGGTAGGTAAGTCTGGGGTACCAGGTGTAAATGATAATGGGGAGCATATTTTAAGAAAAAGGGGATAAATAAGTGTACAAGATATGATATAGGGCGTAATGACAGTAGTTTGTTGGACTACGTATTGGTAGATAAAAGACTGTTGGGTAGACTTCAGGATGTACATGTTTATAGAGGGGCTACAGATATATTTGCGCTGTATGACCCCTGTGGTTTAGCGCTTCTTTTTTATTATTAATAATAATAATAATACAGATATATTAGATCACTTTTTAGTTGTAGCTACAGCGAGAGTAAAAGGTAGATGGGATACAAGGAAAATGGAAGCAGCAAGTAAGAGAGGGGGTGAAGGTTTATAAACTAAAGGAGGCAGTTAGGGTAAGATATAAACAACTGTTGGAGGATAGATGGACTAGTGAGAGTATAGGCAATGGGGTAGAAGATGTATGGGGTAAGTTTAAGAATATAGTGTTAGAGTGTTCAGCAGAAGTTTGTGGTTACAGGAAAGTGGGTGCGGGAGGGAAGAAGAGTGATTGGTGGAATGATGTAAAGAGAGTAGTAAGAGAGAAAAAGTTAGCATATGAGAGGTTTTTACAAAGTAAAAGTAATGCAAGGAGGGAGGAGTATATGGAGAGAAAAAGAGAGAGGTAAGAGAGTGGTGAAGCAATGTAAAAAGAGAGGAAATGAGAGAGTGGGTGAGATGTTATCAACAAATTTTGTTGAAAATAAGAAAAAGTTTTGAGTGAGATTAATAAGATGAGGAACGAATGGATTTGATAGTTAAAAATAGGAGAGGAGAGTTATTAAATGGAGAGGTATTGGGAAGATGGAGGGAATATTTTGAGGAATTGTTAAATGTTTATGAAGATAGGGAAGCTGTGAATTCGTGTATAGGGCAAGGAGGAATAACATCTTATAGGAGTGAGGAAGAACCAGTTGTGAGTGTGGGGGAAGTGTATGAGGCAGTGGGTTAAATGAAAGGGGGTAAAGCAGTTGGGATTGATGGGATAAAGATAGAAATGTTGAAAGCAGGTGGGGATATAGTTTTGGAGTGGTTAGTGCTTCTATTTAATAAATGTATGGAAGAGGGTAAGGTACCTAGGGATTGGCAGAGAGCATGCATAGTTCCTTTGTATAAAGGCAAAGGAGACAAAAGAGAATGTAAAAATTATAGGGAATAAGTCTGTTGAGTATACCTGGTAAAGTGTATGGTAGAGTTATTATTGAAAGAATTAAGAGTAAGACGGAGAGTAGGAAAGCAGATGAACAAGGAGGCTTTAGGAAGGGTAGGGTGTCTACCTGCCTGGAGTCTACCTGGAGAATTCCAGGGGTCAACGCCCCGCGGCCCGGTCCGTGACCAGGCCTCTTGTTGGACCAGAGCCTGACAACCAGGCTGTTACTGCTGGCCCCCCACGCAGTCCAAAAAGAACCACAGCCCGGCCGATCAGGTACCGACTTGAGGGTGCCTGTCCAGTGCCTGCTTGGGAAAACAGCCAGGGGTTGTTGGAACCCCCGATGTATGCTGGGAGGCAGTTGAACAATCTTTTGGGGCCCCCACACTTATTTTGGGTTTTCCCTCAACGGTAGTGGCACCCTGTTTTTCATTGGGGGAATGTTACATCGCCCGCCAGTCTTTGTTTGAGGGGGGGATTTTTTTTGCAAGTTTTACCAAATTTTGAGAATTTTTCCCTGTGTATATAATAATGATCTCCCGCCTTGGGTTTTAGAAAAGTACAGGTTTAGGGAAACCCCGCCGCTCCCAGAAATTTAGGTGGTTTATCGCACTTTTTTGCGTGCCGGGAAAGGTTTTCTTTGGGGACATTTTTGGTCACAATTTCCCCCCCGCCTTGAAAGGTGCAGTTAGTGGCAAATTCCAGCCCAGATAGAACAAGCGATCTGTAAGGTCAACATGGGGGTTGGGATCCCCGGTTTTGGGTTTTTCATTATCCATCCTGTCATTTTTCGGGATGCAATTGCTACATTGTTATGGTCCTTGGGGAAAGGGGAGATCCCCCTGACATGAACACTCCCAGGTCTTTTTGACATTAGTTTTTCGCTTTTATTTGTGGTTGGGAAATTTGTTTTTTACTCCGATGAGATTTTTAATTTTTTCACGTTTTTTCCCTATCTGAGAATTGAAATTTCTCATCATTGAACTTCCTATTGTTTTTTGCAGCCCATTTAAAGATTTGGTTTATGTCTGCTTTGGGGTCTTGCAGTGTCTTCAACGGTGGACACTGTCATCCCGATTCGGGTGTCATCTGCAAAAGGGAAAACAAGACTGTTTTTATATCCCTGTCAATGTCTGATATGAGGATGGGGAATAGGGTGGGAGCAAGACTGTGCCTTGTGAAAGAGCTTTTTACAGTAGCTGCCCCAGACTTTACTCGTTGACTACTACTTTTTGTGTTTTATGTTAGGGAAAATTTTAAATCCATCTACCAACTTTTCCCCGTTAACCTTTATCACGCATTTTGGGGTGCTAT
>WNWK01019238.1:0-38218 GCA_009830355.1 Cherax destructor
ACCTTTGTAACTTGTCATGATTGTGACCATCGGGAGTTCATTACCTTGTAATTGCCAGCATAAAATTTTGAGGCCCAGTCCCGGGCCCCTTATACCCTTGTATAGACACATGGTGGGGGCCCGGGCGATTGGGAAGTGGTAAAACATTTGACGTTTTTCCTTAAGGGTTTCAGACCCATCAGAAAAATGGGTGCCTGGGTGTTATTCGACTGGTGTGGGTCGCACGTATAATAATAATAATAATAATAATAATAATAATAATAATAATAATAATAATAATAATAATAATAATAATAATAATAAAAATTCTTTATTTACTACAAGTACATGTACATAGTATTGGGGCCAATGACATCAATGACATACTATTATATAGAAAGCCGCTTGTAATGCTGAGCTTTTCCCCGCAAATTAGGTCAGTGTCCCAGGATGCGACCCACACCAGTCAACTAACACCCAGGTACCCATTTTCTGAGGGGTGAACATAAAACAGGTAAAGAAACACGCCCAATGTTTCTCCCCTGGCTGGGAATCGAACCCAGACGCTCGGCATGTGAAGCGGAAATGCTCAGCATAACAATGGGCTTTCTATATTAGTATGTTACTGATGTCAGTTATGGTCTGATACCTTGTACTTTACTTGTAGTAAACAAAGATATTATTATATTATCCCTGGTGGGTGACTGGTGGATTTTCTTGGCTGGAGAGCGATGGCCGGCCATGATACTGCACTCCCCTCACCCGCCTTTAAAACAACTACACAAACAAACAGAAGTTAAACTGAAAAGCATTTTTTTTTCCTCTCCACCAGAGGTGAGTGATTTTTTATTACAATACAAGATTCATGTGGTGATAATGTATAGAGAGGCTTGGGGGATGATATATAGGTATTAAGGCGGTGAGGAGCTAAAATAATGGAAATAAGTCACTGTCGATTTTTGGGTTACCCTAGGTTCTCTAAAATATGCTGCTATGATGATAATGTAACTATTTGTGTATACCTGAATAAACTTACTTTTTTACTTATAGTCATATCTCCATTTGGTCTTGTTGGGGAGGTGTTAGGTGCTCAGGCAGCAGCAAGTATAATAATAATAATAATTTTTTTATTTCATTGCAAGTTTACATCGAGTTTTTGTAATTACAATTATGAATTGAAGTGAAAAGAGCCACTATCATGTCATGGCATTATGGGCAGACTATATCTAATGGCTTATAGACTAATTAATACTAGAGAAATTGATTGAGTTTGTTTTAGTTAAACATTGTTATGTTTATAACAGATAAGTTTATTTCAATTACAATCTGAGGATATTACATTGTGACAAGGTGAAAGTGTTTTGTAGGATGGTTATATCAATAGTAAATATTGAAAAAATGATGGGAAACTAACCCCGAGTATTGTTGAAAGTGGTTTTCAGTATTTAGTTTAGGTGAGTAGGTGGTTTTGAGGTCTTAAATTGGTGTTCAGACCAAGTTATTTTAGTTTTACTGGAATTTAAGTGTTAGGGGTAGGTAAGAGCAAGTGTTGAGGGGTGAGGGTTAGGTGCTAATGAAAGGGAAATGTTGAGGTGTTAGGTGCTCAAAGAGCAGCAAGTGTTGAGTGTGTGAGGAGTTAGGTGCTCAGGTAGCAGCAAGTGTTTAGTGTGTGGGGGTTAGGTGCTCAAAGGGGCATCATCTGTTGATGTGTGGGGGTTAGGTGCCAAGGGCATCATCTGTTGGTGTGTGGGGGTTAGGTGCTCAAGGGCATCATCTGTTGGGTGTGAGGTGTTAGATGCTCAAGGGCATACATGACTGTAACCGATTCTAAACAACTTTGCTTCATAATTCTTAAACTAGTCATAAGTTTGTAAGAACTCCAATATAGAAACGTTTCATGCCAACACGTCACCATTTCCATTTAATAAATAATTGTTAAATTTTTAATTTTTGTACTCCCAAATTTTGTAAACCTAGTTAATCACTACAATTACCTATCCTTAACACCAGTATAATCATTGTATAGAGTAAGTTTGCCTGATTTACTCCAATATTGAGCTTTAATAGAACCTGTGTAACATGCCAAGACAAAACCATTTTATTCAATTTTTTTTTAAAACTAAACATTCTAAACTCCTCACTATGGAAATACAGTGGACCCCGAGTAACGTAAAACTTCATTCCAGAAGTCTGCTAAATCCCATTCCCAACAATTTACTCCTTAAAGGGAAAATGTCACGAGGTTGTCTATTTCAGACCCCCAAAAATACATTCCAAAGCACTTACAATATTTTACTTAAAAATTGTACGATTTCCGGGGGGGTTTGTTCCGGGGGCCACTGTTTTTTAATCATTTTGAAATTTATATCATTTGTAATCTGTAATACAATCTAGTTATCCTGAACTACATCATATTGTAAATTTTTTAATCATTTGAAATTTATATTCATATGTAATTTTGTAATATAGATTAAAACCTAGTATTAAGTCTGCCCGAAATGTCTAGCATGCCCAGGCATGCTAGGCATGAAACGGCCATCTTTGAAATTTATAGTCCTTAGCCCTTTAAAATGAAAAACACACATTGTAATTTTTACAGAGAAATAAATCAATTTGATTTTGAATTTGAAGTGTTAGGTGCTCAGCAGCATCAAGTGTTGGGGTGTGGGGTGTTAGGTGCTCGGGCCCTCAAGTGTTGAGTGTATGAGGTGTTAGGTGCTCAGGCGCAGCAAGTGTTGAGTGTGTTAGGTACTCAAGAAGGAAGTGTTTAGTGTACTCACCATTTGTACTCACCTGTTTGTGGTTGCAGGAGCGAGACTCACTCCTTCCCTTTGCCTCTTCACTGATCCTACTGGCCCTCTCTCCCTTGCTCCATGAGCTTTATCTTTCCTCGTCTTAAAGCTATGTATGGTTCCTGCCCCCCTACCTCACTTTCCAGACTATTCCACTTCCTGACAACTTTGTGACTAAAAAGTTTTAACACCCCTTTTGACTATGTGAGTCTTCAATTTCCAATTATGCCCCCCTTGTTTCTGTGTCCCATCTTTTGGAACATCCTGTCTCTTACACCTTATCTTTTCCCTTGCAATATTTTGATTGTTATCATGTCCCCCCTAACCCTCATGCCCTCCAGTGTCGTCAGGCCTTTTTCCCCTTTCCCTTTTCCAGGACTTTCCCCCTTAGCTCGGGAACTGCCAAGAACATAAGAAAGAAGGAACACTGCAGCAGGCCACTGGCACAGGCGGGGCAGGTCCAATTCCCCCCCCTTAAGCCAATGCTTTAACCTAGCAGGTCAGTCACATTCACTTATTGAAGAACATGGCATCTGACTTAGTAGCAAAAAAGTCAGATCCAACTCACCCCACCCACACCCACTCATGTATTTATCCAAGCATTTTTAAAACTACACAATGTCTTAGCTTCTATGCAACTCGGGAGTTTGTTCCACTCATCCACAACCCGATTACCAATCCAGTGCTTTCCTATATCCTTCCTAAATTTTAAATTTTTTTCCAAATTTTAAAAAAACATTCTTAGCCCCCGTCTATGCTGATATTTTTAGCACACTATTTACTACCCTTTATTAATTCCTGTTTTCCTTTATACACCTCAATCATATCCTCCCTAATTCTACCCCTTTTCAAAAGAGTGCAGATTCAGGGCCCTATCCCTCATGGGGAAGATTTCTGATACATGGATCAACTTGTCATCCCCCTTTGTATTTTTTCCAGTGCATTTATATCCTTTCTTAATACGGTGACCAAAACTGCTGCCTTTTGTAAACCCATGCTCTACCCGGAAAATTTTTTTTTTCCTCCTTTTCCCTGTGCTTTAAGTTTCCCAATGCCTCTTATGGGAACTCTATAAAACCCTTACCAAGTCCATATACAAAATCATATTCAATACCAGTCTACCCCCTCAAATACCTTAGTGAAGAAAGAGAAGTAAAGAAAAGAAATTTTATTTCATTGCAATTTTAAAGATATTGGTAGTTAAAATTATAAACTGAAGTGAAGGAGAGCCACTGACTCCATGGCTTTTTGGGGCAGCAACTGATGACTTATAGACTATGTACATAATATTAGAGAAATTGATTGAGTTTATTCTAGTTATATATTTGATTTCAAATTACAATATGATGATATTATACTGTTAAAATTACAATATGATGATATTACATTGTAACAAGTGTTTAGGAGGATGGTAATATAAAATTGAGATTATCTTAAGGAAAATAACATTGAGCATTTTTTTAAATAATTTATAGTATGAGTATTTAGTTTAGGTGAGTAGGGGTAACATAATAGTAACATATTAGTAAAATTGAAATTATCTTATCAAAAAAAAATATTGACAAAAATCACACAAATAATTTCATGGGAAATTTGAGCTAGTGAGGTAGCAGTTACTAGAACAATTTTGTACATGCACTAACGCTAAGGATTTGGTCTCTGAGGTTAGTCAGTCTCTGTAAGATTAGCATCTTGAAGGAAGTTGGACAGTTCATTTTCATTCGTGATATAGTAAACACGGCCTACATTTGTTTTCCTTATTAGGATTTTCCCATCCCGTGAAGCTGGTGGATTTTGTCATTATTCTCACATTTAAGTTTTCTTACTCTGTGTAGGGGGTTCTGACATTTTTGTGAGACACTCATTTACATATAGATCTTTTTTGCACTAATTGATGAAATTATTAGATCGTTTTCCTGTCTATCGTATGAAATCTAAGCATAACACACTGTTTTCTACCCCGGTTTCCAAGGAATCATGATTCTGTTATCTCTGATGCTGGACACACTATTACATTTAAGTGGTCTTTTATGGTCAAGAGTAGCATCTTTGCAGTTGGTATGATTTAAGTCACTTGGAAAAAGTGCACTGCTAATTATTACTGAGTTAGATAACTTATCTTGCTCAGTTTTTTCTTCTTGGTTAGAAAATATTCGTTTAGCTGGGTATCATGTTGGTCTTCCAGTCCTTGACAGCATCTTCAACCTTCGTGTTTAGGGGTGTTATTTGCTCTTTTATGGCTTGCTATGACTGATTGGAGGGTCTTTCCAAAAACAGCCATTCCAGCTTATGTAAACTTCTGTTCAAAGCTAAGGATCTTGCTTTCAAGGTGGGCTAACTTAGTTTCATGTTTAGATAGTGTTGTACGAAGATTCATGTTTTCCACAGTTAGGTTGGTGATGTATGATTTAAGAGTGACAGGATCATTTGTCATACCTGAGATCGTTTCAGATGGATCAAATCCTATGAAGGCAGTGTGGTTTTGGGAGATTCAGTCATGATTGGTGTTGTTGCTGTCCTGTCCCTTTGGTGGTGGTTGAGTAGATTGAGGGAGAGGGAGAGTCAGCCCTTTTTTTTGTTGACGTGTTGCGTGGGTGGTGGTGGGGGTGGATGATGCCGGGGTCCTCCTGGGTAGTCAGGTGAAATAGTAGAGTTATTGGTGATTTCTTGCTGGTGCCCTTGAGTGATACAATGCATATACAGTACACTCATTACTTACCTTAAAATATTTGTAGTGTTAATGTAGGGTGAGAGGTGAGTTTTATTTGTAGGAAGTCAGGTTTGGGAAGTGTTGGTAGCCAGCCAGGGCAGCCCTCCCTCCCCACCCCACCCATACGTAATATAAACAAACCAGGCGAACACGTCTAGTTACCCCCAGTAATATTATAGTGTACACATTTTCTCTGATGTTTGACTACAAGTAGCCTGGCTACCACAAGTCCTACAAGTAGCCTGGCTACCACAAGTCCTACAAGTAGCCTGGCTACCACAAGTCCTACAAGTAGCCTGGCAACCACAAGTCCTACAAGTAGCCTGGCTACCACAAGTCCTACAAGTTCCCTGGCTACCACAAGTCCTACAAGTAGCCTGGCTACCACAAGTTCTACAAGTCGCCTGGCTACCACATCTCATATTTATGTTAATTTATTATACTGTGGGGTGTATTTAGATGGATTAAGCAAAATGTCTATATTAACATGTGTAAGTTTACTTTATGTACAGGTACACATAAGTATAATTATCAGTTATAATAATAATGTAGGTATGTAGTCTGCCTGGGCTACATACCTACACCTACCTACATGAGGCCCAGAGCCATATTATTACCATCGACATATCATGTTCACTGAGTTTAATCGTTTCTATCAACTACCTTTAGATGCCATCATAAACAAAGGGAGAAGTAATGAATAATTCATGCCGAGAATTGTACACAAAAGCGTTATGTATTAAGGGAGTGACGTAATGTTTTCCTCCGCCCTGCTACCACACTTCCATAGTATATAAACATAAAATGTTTATATGCTGTGTAATGTGTTTCTATAATTTTGAAGAAAATATCATAGATGGAATAATGAAAATGTCAATATTAAAGTAAAATAAGACATTTAACCCTTTGACTGTCGCAACCCCTAATCCTGAGTGCTCTCCTGTTGTCGCAAAATTAAAAAAAAAAAATTATTCTTTCTTATGAAATGATAGAGAACCTTTTCCCGATGGTAATGACACCAAAAGTATGAAATTTGATGGAAAACTTACGGAATTACGCTCTCGCAAAGTTAGTGATCTCGGCGATATATACGCATCGGCAATTTCGCCGAAATTGAGCCCTATTTTCGGCCAATTCCATTGTTCCAGTCGACCAAACTCATAGCTATTTCTTTAGAACTCCATTTGTTCTATCGATTGAGTACAAGAAACCACCAATTTACAGATTTCAACTACCCAATAAAGTGGTCAGAAATTGGCAATTTGGCCAATTTCATGCAAAATAAAAAAGTTGTCAATTTCAAAATAGGGTCCAGAATAAACAATGCAGACATTCCTGGCACTAAAATAAGATGTTATCTGTTCATTAGTCACGTCTTTAGGCCCTCTTATATTACTCTTGCTTTCTATTTTGTTTTTTTATTCACAAAAAATAGAAGACTTACCGTTATGCAGACTATTGTATTATTGTAAAAATGGTATAAATAATATCAGTGCACTTGTGAAAGAATATTAGACTCACCAATTGATGTGTATTGGACGCGTGGCGGGATTTGATTACTCTTGAACATTTGCAAAATCGAACATTTCCCTAATTTGAGCTCAATTTCAAGGTCATTTTCGTCATGATACTAATCAAAATCATCTATATTTCTGTAGTATGTTTTACATTCTTTCAAATGAGACCATAAAAAAGAGAATACACCCATAAATACTATATGAAAATACACCTCAAACACGGTGTTTTAATCTAAAAAAACGGTCAGAGTTTTTTTCTCTCATTATGCACTGCGTGCTGTAGGATTTTTTTTATACAGCGCACACTGACCACACAGACCCAGTCTCTCATATGTGGGCCTTCCAGCTTTCTCCCGCTTGATTTGAAGCCGCTAGAATTTGTGAGTATATATATGTCCGAAACAGTGGCTCGTAAGACGTATATATACGACCGAAACAGTCAAAGGGTTAATGTGCCCAAGAGTGATTATTATTAGTATTACGTAATGTTTTCCCTCCGCCCGGCAACCACACCTCCAGAACATATAAACAGCATGTTTATATGCTTTGTAATGTTTTTCTTATATAAATTTGAAGACAATATCATAGATGGATTAATGAAAATGTCCATATTAACGTAAAATAAGACATTTAATGTGCCCAAGAGTTATTATTATTAGTATTACATAATGTTTTCCCTCTGCCCGGCAACCACACCTCCATAGCATATAAATAGCATGATTATATGCTACATAACATGTTTCTTATATAATTTTGAAGAAAATATCATAGATGGATTAATGAAAATGTTTATATTGATGTAAAATAGGACATTTAATGTGCCCAAGAGTGATTATTACATAATAGAGAGATGTGCTCACGGAAAATGCAAACAAACCGGGTGGCGCGCTCCATATTTGAAAGGCAGCTCGCCGTATACAAAAGTTTTGGTCATAATTTGAACTCGTTGTATTAACGGAAAGTCGTAAGGCGAAACGCCGAAAAGTGGGGCTCTACTGTACAGTGGACCCTCGGTTAACGAAATTAATCCGTTCCAGGAGCTATTACTTAATCTGAATCTTTCGTTATCTGAAACCTTATTTCCCATAAGAAATAATGTAAATACAATTAATTCGTTCCACAAAAAAAAATCACTCAAAATAAAAAAAAAACATTTATTTACCTTTATTGAAGAGACTTGCAGGCATCTGGAAGATATGTACATGATGATTGGAGCAGGTGTTAGTGGTTGGAAGGGAATCCCCCTCAAAAGGACTTCAGGTGACAAGTCCCTCTCTGGGGTTACTTCCTTCTTGGTCTTTTAATGCCACTAGGACCAGCTTGAGAGTCACTAGACCCCTGCCTGGTGAAGTAGCTGTCCACAGTCCTCTGTTTCTGGCGACTCTTCAACACTTTTCTGAAGTACAACATGGCTCTGTCACTGAAGTGGTTGCACAGAGGGCTCATTTCAGCTTGCTCAGGGTGGTATCTTTCAACAAATGTCTGCAACTCATTCCACTTTGTACACATCTCCTTAAGCACTGAAGAAGGCACCTCCTTATCTCTCTCTCTCTCTTCCTTTGAAGCAATAACCTCAGCTGTGGTCTGTTGCTGTTCCAGATGAAGCTCTTGCAGCTCTTCAGTTGTTAGCTCTACCCTGTGCTCCTCCACCAACTCTTCCACATCCTCACCACTCACCTCCAACCCCAGGCTGTTCCCCAATTCCACAATATCTTCCACAACATGTTCCACAACAGGCACAGGGTTGTCAGGGTCAGGGTCAGCCTCAAATCCTTCAAAATTCCTCTCTTGGACACAATCCGGCCACAGTGGTCTCCAAGCAGAGTTCAGAGTCCTGGAAGTCACTTCCTCCCAAGCCTTACCTTTAAGGCCTATGCAATGCACGATATTGAGGTGTTCTTTCCAGAACTCTCTTAGGGTCAATTCAGAGTCATTGGTCATATTAAAGCACCTCTGAAACAGTGCTTTGGTGTACAGTTTCTTGAAGTTGGAAATGACCTGCTGGTCCATGGGCTGGAGGAGAGGAGTGGTGTTAGGAGGCAAGAACTTCACTCTGATGAAATTTATGTTGTCAGGCAACAACTCTTGCAAGTTGTGAGGATGAGCAGGAGCATTGTCCAGTAGCAGAAGGCACTTGAGTGGCAGTTTCTTTTCCAGGAGGTATTTCTTCACACTAGGGCCAAACACTCCAGTCAACCATTCCTTGAAAATCTCCGTAGTGACCCATGCCTTGGTGTTAGCTTTCCAATGCACACACAATTTATTCTTGTCAACACCGTGTTTCCTGAAGGGTCTGGGATTTTCTGCGTGATGCACCAGTAAAGGCTTCACTTTAAAATCACCACTGGCATTGGCACAAAACATAAGAGTTAGCCTGTCTTTCATAGGCTTGTGTCCTGGCTGTGCCTTTTCCTCCTGAGTAATGTAGGTCCTGTTGGGCATTTTCTTCCAAAACAGGCCTGTTTCATCACAATTAAACACTTGTTGGGGGAGGAATTGTTCAGCCTCTACGAACCCCTTGAATTCGTGCACAAATTTTTCAGCTGCACGTTTGTCTGAGCTGGCTGCCTCACCATGCCTCACAACATTGTGTATGCCACTACGTTTCTTAAACTTCTCAAACCAGCCTTTGCTGGCTTTAAAATCACTCGCCTCACCACTGGTTCCAGGCATTGTCTTCACAAGATCTGCGTGCAACTTCCTTGCCTTTTCACAAATTATCGCCATAGAAATACTATCACCCGCTCTCTGTTTTTCATGGATCCACACCAACAACAACTTCTCAACCTCATCCACTGTTTTCGATCTTTGTTTTGTTAACAAATTAACCCCTTTTGCAACATTAGCTTCCTTGATCTCATTTCTCTGTGCCAGGATAGTGCCGATAGTAGATGGAGTTTTCTTGTACATCCTGGCAAGATCACTCAGACGTACACCACTCTCATATTTTTCTATGATTTCCTTCTTCAGTTCGATGGTGTTCCTCACTCTCTTTACCACAGGGGTGCCATTAGGAAGCTTCTTTGGACCCATGGTGACTTATTTCACAGTGGCAATAACTAAACCACCAAAAAAGACACCAAATATATTGTGAATCTTTGAAAGAGCATGCTAGGTAATGTTCTCTCAATGGTAAACAACGCTTCACTGGCGTCCTGTGCTTGCGCGGAGCAGGCGGACACGTCTAATACCTTTCGGTAACCGAGGAATTTTTCGCTAACCGATTACGAAAAAAGCTTTCGTTTTCCGAAATTTTTGTTAACGGGACCTTTCGTTAACCGAGGGTCCACTGTATAGGACTTATATATAGGGTTCTCTTCTATCCGCAGTTTCAGTATCCGCAGCAGGTACTTGGACCATATCTCCCACAGATATGGGGTCCTGCTGTGAATACAGTCAACCCCCGGTTATAGACGGCATCGGAGATCGTCCAAATCAGTGTTAGACAGGTTTTTTAATGAGAATTTTGGCTCGGTAATAGACAAGCCGCTCGGAGTCTGCGATTCGTCCCGGACGCGTACGCGTGGCCCGTGGCCCAGCTGGGCGCCCAGGCACTCAGTGTGCTATTGTTTACAAGCGAGCGACCACCACTCACGCATTCATACCAGTATATTGTCATTATTCCACTGTTTTTAGTTCTTGCAACTTCTAAATAAGCCACCATGGGCCCCAAGAAAGCTCCTAGTGCCAAGCCTGTGGTAAAGAGTGTAGCAGGGAGTGAAGCATTCATGCAGGGAGTGTAGCATTCATGCAGGGAGTGAAGCAGGGATGCAGGGAGTGTAGCATTCATGCAGGGAGTGTAGCATTCATGCAGGGAGTGTAGCATTCATGCAGGGAGTGAAGCAGGGATGCAGGGAGTGTAGCATTCATGCAGGAAGTGTAGCATTCATGCAGGGAGTGTAGCATTCATTCAGGGAGTGTAGCATTCATGCAGGGAGTGTAGCATTCATGCAGGGAGTGAAGCAGGATGAGGGAGTGTAGCATCAGGGAGTGTAGCATTCATGCAGGGAGTGTAGCATTCATGCAGGGAGTGTAGCATTCATGCAGGGAGTGTAGCATTCATGCAGGGAGTGAAGCAGGGATGCAGGGAGTGTAGCATTCATGAAGGGAGTGTAGCAGGCATGCAGGGAGTGTAGCATTCATGCAGGAAGTGTAGCATTCATGCAGGGAGTGTAGCATTCATGCAGGGAGTGTAGCATTCATGCAGGGAGTGTAGCATTCATGCAGGGAGTGTAGCATTCATACAGGGAGTGTAGCATTCATACAGGGAGTGTAGCATTCATGCAGGGAGTGTAGCATTCATGCAGGGAGTGTAGTATTCTTGCAGGGAGTGAAGCAGGGATGCAGGGAGTGTAGCATTCATGCAGGGAGTGTAGCAGGGATGCAGGGAGTGTAGCATTCATGCAGGGAGTGTAGCATTCAAAGAAAAAGGCCAGTAACCCTAGAAAAGAACTTGCCACTTGCAGTATTAATGGAAGGGGATTCCCCTTTCAAACACTAGCATACTACTCCATCCTCTTCCCTCCTCCCGTCTTGCACACATCAACAACTCTTCAATAAATGTAAGTGACATGTTATTGTACTATTATTTCTTTATTTGTCATAAAATTGTGTGTAATTTAATGTCAAAAAGTTCTAAAAAATATTTTATTTTAATACTTTTGGATGTCTGGAACGGATTAATTTTATTTCCATTATTTCTTATGGGGAAATTAGAATAGGAAATCGACCAAACCGGTGATCGACGGGCCCTCTGGAACGGATTACCGGTGATAACCGGGGGTTGACTGTACAGTTATCAGGGTGTATGTAAAATATGCAATAACTTTAAAATGCTTGAAATTTTGGAAAGTTTCCAGACATAATCGAGAGCTGCGGAGCTCACGGAGGATGTAAACAGAGTGGCGCGCAAACACCATAATAGCGAATCATGGACCCGTATAATGAATTTTTTTTTTATACAGCCTCTCATTTAACGATGGAGTTCTGTTCTGAGACCACGTCGTTAAACGAATTCGTCGCTTAGTGAGGAGCATACTATAATGGTAGTGAGTTTGTGTCAACCATCTTTGATATTGTTTTAATGTCACCTTTGTACCATTTATAAAATTTCTGGTATATTTTTAAATGTTTATACAGTAGTGTACTGTATATTGAAATAAACAGAATAGAAGAAATCAGCTCTAATATACATTATTTAGGTATGAATACTGGTCAGAGAGCTCGTCATAAGTCCAAGGCGTCGGTAACGAGTACGTCGCTAAGTGAAGAGAGGGTGTAATTTGAAATGTCCATATTTGCAAATCTCCATAAAGCAAAGCTCCATAAAGCAGGGCCTTCCTGTACACTTTTGGGTTCTACTTCTATCTTTTGCTGAAATGTGATCAGGTTTTGTGCCAGTGCAGGCGGGATAATTTCCCTCCTACATGTCTTGGGCCTTCTTTATTTTACAGTAATTCTAACATAACTCTGAAGTTTACAACCCTTTCACTCACACTAACCCCACATCACCAGCTGCCTCATGGATGCATACCTTACTATTACTCTCTACTGTGTTATTATTCCATTTATAATCTTTTCTTCATGGCATCAGAACAAAAGGACTACTAGTGATATTGAAGGTGCCAATGAGAAGTTTAACCCCTCGATGGTCCGTCCCTTAGTTCTATGGCTTTGAAGCCAGGGTCCAAGACGTAGTACTACGTCATGAGCTCAGCTCACTCAGATAAGATGTGAGCGGTAAATTTGGGCCTACGTATGAGAGAGTGCATCTATGTGGTAAGTGTGCACCAAATGAAACAAATCCTGCAGCACGCAGTGCATATTGAGAAAAAAATTGAGACCGTGTTTTTGATTAAAGCAGCAATTTTGCGGTGTGTTTTCATATGTTTTTTAGAGTTGTATTCAAATTTCTTGGTCCCATTTGATAGAATGGAAGATATAATACAGAAATAAAGATGATATTAATTGGTTTTAGTAGTGAAAATAGGTTGAAACTGAGCTCAAAGTAGTGGAAATGTTCGATTTTTGCCGGTGTTCAAGAGTAAACAAATGACATCACGTGTCCAGTACATATCAACTGGTGGGTCTAATATACATTCACAAATGCACTGATGTTATTTATACAATTATTACAATATTGCTCAACAGTAAATCTTCTATTCTTTGGTGTGAATAAAAATTCTTTATGTGAATATAAAATCAAAATGGAATTCATCTGTAAAGCCTGGAAACGTAACTAATAAACAGAGGAAATGTTATTTTAGTTCCAGGAATGCCTGCATTGTTTATTCTGGACTCTATTTTGAAATTGGAATATTTTGAACTTTGTGTGAAATTGGCCAAATTATAAATTTCTGATCACTTTATTGGGTAGTTGAAATAGTTTAGTGGGTGGTTTCTTGTGCTCAATCAACAAAATGGAAGTAATACTAGCAAAATAGCAAGGAATTTGTTCAACTGAAATAATGTAATTGGCCTAAAGTGGAGTTAAAGTGGGCAAAATCACTGATGTATAAATATTGCTGACACAGCAAAATTTGCAATAGCGTAACTTTGTCGATTTTCCATCAAATTTCATACTTTTTGTTTTATAACATTCAGAAAAAGATTCTCTACTAGTATTTCATAGAAAAAATAAATTTTTTTGTTTTTAAATTCTTGGATCCTGTGGACAAGTTTCAGATTGGGGGTCCCTGAAAGGGTTAAGTATGAAACCATGCCTCTGGAGAAGAAAATTAAGGTGATAAACATTCTCAACAGTAGTGCACGAGTGTTGGATGCAGCCTGTACCTTTAGAGTGAGAGAATTCGCAATTCATTTAATTTGAGATATTGAACAGAAGATAAGAGCTCATGTGATGAATCATGCTCCCACTTAAGTACCTTATGATCCATGAGAAAGCCCTGTTGTGCTACAACAGTGTGTGAGCAGGACAGATAGCCTGCAAATTAATCTTTGTCTAGTCATGGATAATTTTTTTTGTTTTAGAGAGTGCAGTCAACTGCATAATACCTGTACAGTCATGTGGTGCCTCCACTGCAGTAGATAAATTTAAGTGAAGGCTCATGCTTATTTATCTCTAAAAATCCCAGTGTATTAACGTGGAAAGAAAAAAAGCACTTTGCCTGTTATTTGGGAGTCTGATGAGACAGCGTTGATGACTGAGGCCTGGTTTATTGAGTGGTTCAAGCATCATTTTATTCCCGAAGTTTGCACACACACAAACACACACACACACACACAAACACAAACCAGATAGACTGGACCTCGTGTTCACCCTGAGCAGTTCAGACATTGAGGACATCACATATGAGAGGCCCCTGGGAGCTAGTGACCATGTGGTTCTGAGCTTTGAGTACATAGAGTTACAAGTAGAGAGGGTAAAAGGAGTTGAATGGGAAAAGCCGAACTATAATAGGGGGGACTACACAGGTATGAGGAACTTCCTGCAGGAGGTTCGGTGGGACAGAGAAATGGTAGGAAAGTCAGTAAACGAAATGATGGAATATGTATCAACAAAATGCAAGAAGGACGAGGAAAGGTTTGTTTCCAAGGGCAACAGAAATAATGGGAAGACCAGAACGAGCCCTTGGTTTACCCAAAGGTGTAGGGAGGCAAAGATTAAGTGCATTAGAGAATGGAAAAAGTACAGAGGGCAAAGGACCCAGGAAAATAAGGAGATTAGTCGAAGAGTCAGAAACGGGTATGCACAGATAAGGAGGGAGGCCCAACGACAGTACGAAAATGACATTGCATCGAAAGTCAAGTCTGACCTGAAACTGCTGTATAGCCACATTAGGAGGAAGACAACAATCAAAGACCAGGTGATCAGGCTGAGGAAAGAAGGTGGGAAACTCACAAGAAACGATCAAGAGGTATGTGAGGAGCTCAACACGAGATTTAAGGAAGTATTTACAGTGGAGACAGGAAGGACTCTGGGAAGACAGAACAGAGGGGGACACCAACAAGGAATATACCAACAAGTGTTGGATAACATACACACAACTGAGGAGGAGGTGAAGAAGCTGCTCAGTGACCTTGATACCTCAAAGGCGATGGGACCGGACATCCCCCCGTGGGTCCTTAGAGAGGCGCAGAGATGCTGTGTGTGACACTAACTACAATCTTCAACACATCCCTTGAAACTGGGCAACTACCTGAGGTATGGAAGACGGCAAATGTAGTTCATATTTTTAAGAAAAGAAGACAGAAACGAGGCACTAAACTATAGACCAGTGTCACTGACATGTATAGTATGCAAAGTCATGGACAAGATTATCAGGAGGAGAATGGTGGAGCACCTGGAATGGAACAAGACTATAAACGACAACCAGCACGGATTCATGGAAGGCAAATCCTGTGTCATAAACGTTCTGGAGTTCTATGACAAAGTAGCAGAAGACACGAAAGAGAGGGGTGGGTTGATTGCATTTTCTTGGACTGCGAGAAGGCCTTTGACACAGTTCCTCACAAGAGATTAGTGAAGAAGCTAGAGGATCAGGCGTGTATAACAGGAAGGGCACTGCAATGGATCAGAGAATACCTGACAGGGAGGCAACAACGGGTCATGGTACGTGATGAGGTATCACGGTTGGTGCCTGTGATAGTATATGTGAATGACATGATGGAAGGGATAGACTCAGAAGTGTCCCTGTTTGCAGATGATGTGAAGTTAATGAGAGAATTAAATCAGATGAGGATCAGGCAGGACTTCAAAGAGACCTGGACAGGCTGGACACCTGGTCCGGCAACTGGCTTCTCAAATTTAACCTTGCCAAATGCAAAGTCATGAAGATCGGGGATGGGCAAAGACTGCAGACAGAGTATAGGCTAGGTGGCCAAAGACTGCAAATCTCACTCAAGGAGAAAGATCTTGAGTTGAGTATAACACCGAACACATCTCTGGAAGCACACATCAACCATTTAACTGCAGCAGCTATGGGCGACTGGCAAACCTGAGAATAGCGTTCCGATACCTTAGTAAGGAATCGTTCAAAACACTGTTCATGTGTACATCAGACCCATACTAGAGTATGCAGCACCAGTTTGGAACCCACACCTGATCAAGCAAGCCGTCAAGAAATTAGAGAAAGTGCAAAGGTTTGCGACAAGGTTAGTTCAGAGCTAAGGGAATGGCCTACGAAGAATAGTTAAGGAAATCGGCCTGACAACACTGGAGGACAGGAGGGTTAGGGGGGACATTAACGATATACAAAATACTGCATGGAATGGACAAGGTGGATAGAGACAGGATGTTCCAGAGAGGGGACACAGAAACAAGGGGTCATTGGAAGTTGAAGACTCAGATGAGTCAAAGGTATGTTAGGAAGTATTTCTTCAACATAGAATAGTCAGGAAGTGGAATAGTCTGCAAGTGATGTAGTGGAGGGGAACCTTACTGCAAGCGAGGTATATAAACCTCATGGACGGGAGAGAGGACCCAGTGCAATCAGTAAAGGGGGCGGGGCCAGGGCTGATACCCCCCTCCCCAATTGGTAGTAAATTGAGTACAAAAACACACACAAAAAACACAAAAAACACAAAAAAAACACACACAAGCAACACAAAAACACACAAACACACAAAAAACACAAACAAACAAAAAACACACACAAGCACACAAAAACACAAAAACAAACACAAAAAACACACAAGCACACAAAAAACACACAACACACACAAAAAACACAAAAAACACAACAAAAACACACACAACACACACAAAAACACACAAAAAACACACACAAAAAACACACACACAAAACACACACACAAAAACACACACACAAAAAAACAACACAAAAAAACACACACAAAACACACACCCCAAAAACACACACAAAAAACACACACAAAAAAACCACACACACACACAAAAACACACACAAAACACACACACCAAACACACACACACAAACACACACACACACACAAACACACACAAAACACACACACACCACCAAACCCCCCACCCAAAACCAACCCCAACAACCCAACCCAAAAATGGGGAAAGGTATCAAGTACTTAAAAAATAGCAATTGGTTTTTGTAAAAAAGGGGAGAAGATAGGTGAAGCCGAATCATTAACTGGAGATCAGGGTGAGTCAGGTCAGGCCATAGTTGACCCTGCAGAGCATTACTCCCAGACTCTACATTCCTCATACACCATAACACACAATTTCCCCCTATTTTTTTCAAATTAAAAAAAAACCACACACACACACACCCCCGGGGAATAGATAAGGTGGACAAAACAAATGTTAAGGGGGGACAGAAAAAAGGGGGGCCTTGGGAAGGAAGACTCCATGAGTCAAAGGGATGTTAAATATTTCTTTCATAGAGTTGTCAGGAAGTGGAATACCCCAAAGCAACGTAGGGGAGGCGGAAAACATAGTTTTAAACAAGGTTTGAAAACCATGGGGGGGAGAGAGGACCAGTAGCAATCAGTGAAGGGTGGGGGGGGTTTGACTCGCCCCTGAAACCACAAATAGGGGGTAAAAAAAAAACACACACACACACACAAAAAGGAAGATGGTGAAGCACAGAATCATTAATGGTGATCAGGTGTAGTCAGAATTTAAAAGATGGGACAAGCAACGGGGGGGCACAGTTGGAAGGAAACTCAGATGAATCACAGGGTGTTAAGATTTTTTAGTCACAGAGTATTTGGAAGTGGAATGCGGGAAGCGATGTGGGGGGTTCCATACACAGTTTTAAAAAGAGGTTGATAAAGCTCAGGGCCCCGGGGAGAGGCCCCAGTGCCCCGTGAGGGGGGGCCGGGCGGGTTGACCCGAAACCCAAAACTGGTAGTACACACACAAAAAACACACACACACAAAAATCGACCTTACCTGGAGGACAGGGAAAAGGGGGACATGATAACGACATATAAAATACGGGGGCAAGGTTGCAGGACAAAGGGGAAGGGAACAGCAAAAAGGGGGGAACAGTTAAGGGAAAGACCAGATGAATCCAGGGATGGGAATTTTTTAGTCACAGGTTGTCGGGAATGGAATGTTTGGGAAGTGATGTGTGGAGGAGGAAACATGTTTTAAAGAAGAGGTATGATAAGGCTCATGGTGCGGGGAGGTTCCCAGTAGGAAGTGGGGCGGGCCAGGAGATATGACTCGCCCCTGCAACCCAACTAGGGGTACACACACACACACACACACAACCCCCAAACACACCCACACACCCCCAACTCAACTCCCCCCCTTTTTCCCCCCTGCTCCCCCCCTCTCCCCCTCCCTTCCCAAACCCCCTCTCTCATCCTCCTCCCTCTCCATTCTCTCTTCACCCGCTTCTCCCTCCTCCCTCTCTCCCTTTCCCCCCTTTCCCCCCCCCCTCTCTTCCCCCCCACCCCCTTCCTTTCCCCCCCTTTTCCCCCGTTTCTCCCTCCCTCCCTCACCCCCCCACCACTCAGGCAATCACACCCCAAAAAAAAACACAGAAAAAAAGTTTTCCCTTATCTTAAAAAAAAGGGGGAGAGGGATGGCTAGGGGCTGGGGGTAATCTGGAAAGGAAAATTTTGGAGCAATCTGAAAAGGGAAATGGTGGGGAAGGAACTAAGGGGGCAGCTGAAAAGGAGGGGAGGATAGCTGCAGAAACAAGGAAAGGAGGGAGGATGCTGCGAAACAGGAAGTAAGCAAGTCCCCAGAAATAAAATCAGAGATTAGAAAGGAACTGAAAAAAATTTTAAACAGCCTAAAAAAAATAAAAAGCAAGTGGACATGGTATCAGAAACTGCCCCTCAAAATAAAGGGACGTAAAATGAGGAAACTGTTTCAGGACCCATCAGACCCTCTGGGCCCGGAAAAGGGGTCATGGAACAATCAGGGGGGTGAAAATGGGGGAAACAAGTTACATGGCCCCCAAAAGACCACGCAGTGCCGGGAAAGTTAAAAGGGAAAAAAGACAGGCCAGGGCCAAAAGGGTCAGAAGGAAAAGATTGGGAAAAGGGAAAACTGCAATGGAGGCCCGAATCAGGGGGTTCTAGGGATAGGCATTGGGAAAATGAAAAAGAGAGATCAGTCTTTGTTTTTAAAGGGTCCGGGGAAACTGAAGGGGGAAAATTTAAAAACAAGAAGACAAGGGAAAAAAAAAGCGATTGGATCAAAAACAATAGAAGATGATTGACCCAGCTGGCAAATTTTTTGAAACGGGGGGGTTTTCAAAAGGAAAATCCGGGCCGTCAAAATGATTTTCAAGGCAGTTTGGGTGGAACAGGATCCCAGGAGAAAGAAGACTAAGGGATATGTCAGAGACCGGAGGGTGTATCTGACCGCGACAGAAACAAAAAGAAAAAACGAAACTGAAAGAAAGTCAAAGACAAAAAGGGGGAAAAGAGATGGGCGGGGGGAACCCCGGACTCAGGAGGAGCTCAAATACAATCACCTTTAGATGTCCCCCCCCTGGACAATCCCAATGCAACCAAAACAATCTAACCCAAAACACACATGCCATACCAAAGCTCCCCCCACCTCATTACAAACTCCCCTTCCCAAAAACCCCCCATAGTTCCTCATCGGTTTCCCCTTTTCCCCAACCCCGTGTCCCCAGGCTAGGTTTTTAAAAAAAATTGAAGGTTTGGGTTTCAAATGAAGATGGAATAAAAATAAATGTGGGGGGGATGAAAGAAAAAGGAGCATCCCAGACATAGACTACAGAAACGAAACTCACCAGGATGATTACAGATGCAATCTTTCCCCCGGTTCAAAACCTCAGGAAAGATGAGGGGCAGGGGGGAGGAGTTGCCTGCTCAAAGAACCGTGGGGAGAGGAAGTGGAAGGCGGATGGAATGGGGAAAAGGGTACATGAAAAAAATCCCGTCTGAGGGGCCTAAATTGGGAAATTTCTGTAATGTACAATGCCACAGAACTGAGGAGGCCAAAGAAGAATACGGCGAGCAACAGGCAATGGTAGATATACTACGAGGTGGCCAGAAGAGCTCACATAGGGAGAGCAATGTTACTAGTTATGGGTGATTTCAATCACAAAGGGGATTGATTGGGAAAACCTGGACCCCCCGGGGTCCGAAACATGGGGAACCAAAATGATGGATGTGGGACTGGAAAAACCCCTATCAACATGTTAGAACACTACCAGAGGGGAAAAGGTGAGGAATCCAAAAGGGGGTAGTATTCACCTTGGTAGTTGGGACATCGAGGATACCACGTATGAAAGACCCTTGGAGCTAGTGATCATTTGGTTCTGTGTTTTGAGTCATGGGGCATTAAGACTAATGGCACTGACATGTATAGTATGCAAAGTCATGGAGAAGATTATCAAAGGGGAGGGTGGAGCACCTAAAAAGGGAAAAGGCTTATATACGACAACAAAACAGGTTTTAGGGGAAGGGGGAAATCCCGGTTACAAATACTGGGAAATTTTTTGACAAGGTAACAAAATAAGACAAAGAAAGAGAGAGAGAGAGGAAGGGGGTAGGGTGCATTTTTTTTGGACCTCAGAAAGTGCAAAAACTAGAAAAATCACATCATAACAGGAAAGGCACCAAAGGGTCAGAAATACGACAGGGAGGCAACAATGAGTCATGGTAAGTGACAAAGTGTCAAGGGGTGCATGTCACGGTGGGGTTCCACAAGGATCAGGCCCAGGGCCAGTGCTTTTCTGGATTTGGGGGAACGACATGCTGGAAGGGATAGACTCAAAATGTCCTTGTTTGCAGATGATGTAATTTAATAAGGGGAAATTAAATGGGATGAGGATCAGACGGGACAAAAAAGGGACCCGGGGACAGTCGCAACCCTTTAAAAAAACAATGGATCCGGGAAAAACCACACCAAATGCAGTCATAAAAGATCGGGGAAGGGAAAAAAGACAAGACAGAGTACGGCTAGGGGCCAAACTAACCCCCCCACTCAAAAAAAAAGGATCTTGTGGTGAGGAATCCCAAAGCACATCCCCTGAGGTGTACATCACCCGATAACTCTGCAATATGGGCCCTGGAAACAAAAAAATAGATTCCGATACCTCGGAAAGAAATCGTTCGGCCCTGTACACTGTGTCGTGGAAATTTTGGGAGATGCAGCCCCTTTTTGGAACCCATGCCTGGTCAAGAGTCAGAAAATTAGAGAAAGTGAAAAAGGTTTCAACAGGCTATTGAAAAAAAAAGATTAAAAAAGGCCGACAACACGGAGGACAGGAGGGGGGGGAGACATGATAACGACATAAAAAATATTGAGGAATAGAAAAGGGTGGACGGGACAGGATGTTCCAGAGGGAAAAGAAACAATTTCCCTTGGGAGTTAAACAGATGAGTCAAAGTGATGTTAAAAAGTATTTCTTCACAAGAGTTGTCAGGAAGTGGAATATTGGAAGGGGGTGGAGGCAGGAACCAAAATCCTTTTAAGCGGGTATGAAAAAGCTCGGGAGCAGGGAGAGAGAGGACCTAGTAGCATCAGTGAAGAGGGGGGGCCGGGAGCTGAGTCCGCCCTGCAACCACAAATGGGTGAGGCCACACACACACACACCCACACACACCACCTACCCTCCTTACAACATCCACCCCCCTCACGCTGTCCACTCCCACTCTCACTCTCTCCCCATTCTCTGAACCCCCTCCTCTCTCACCCCTCCCTCCCCCCACCTCCCCCCCCAAAACCACTCACTCTCTCCCTCACACCTCCCCCCCTTTTTCTTCTTCACCACTTCCCCCCCTTTACCCTTTTTCCTCCCTACCCCCTATTCCCTCCCCCTCCTTTTCTCCCCTTCCCCCTATCTCCTCTCCGCGTTTTCCCCCTACTGCCTCTATCACATCTCCCCTTTGTCGCTCCCCCTCCCCACCCACCCCTCTGCCACACCGTACTCTCTTTTACCCCATTTCCCCCTCACACTCACCCCCACACTCACTCACCTCTCCTCCTACCCCTCTTTCCCCCCTTTCCCCTTCCCCCCAGTTTTTTCCCCACACCCCCCCCCCTTGTACCCCCCTAACTCTCCCCATCTCTCCCTCCCCCCCCCCTATCTCCCTCCTAAAAATCTCCCCCTCCCTCCCTCTCTCACCCCCCTCACCTCTCTTACCCCATTCTATAAAGTTCCTCCCCTCTCTCTCTCTTTTTTCTTTTTCCCCCCTTCTCCTTCCCACCCCAATCCTCTGAAAATACAAAAGCCGTTCTGTGGTAAAGGGGCTAAAAAGAAGATGACCCTAAGGCACTTGGGAGGCAGAGCTAACAAAAAGTGAGGGAGAGGGGAAAAAACTAGAAAGTTAAACATAAAAATGGAGGAGAGGATGCTGCAGGGGGAAAGGAAGTGGGACTAAAAAAAACAGCGGCAAGTCATGTTGGGAAGACAACTGCAAAAACTGAAACGCGAAGAAAAAAAGGAAAACAGACATGACATCAGGAACCGTATCAGTCACAGACGGGGAATTTTGGGGGAAAAAGAAGCATAGGGGTTCGCCAGGAAGGGACTGAAGGAAGGGACACTTCAATGAAAGGAACTAAAACATCTCTGAGGATGCAAGGGAGACACAGTGGGAGGAAAAAAAGGAGAGGCTTTTTGTTACGGACCCCAGGAAGTCAAGGGGGGATCCCATGATAAAAGAAAACGGGAGGAAAAAAATGTTTAAGGATAAAAAGCAAAAAAGGGAAGGTAAATGCCCCGGGGGAAAATTTTTGGAAAATTTTGGGGGTTTAAAAGGGGGGAAAAAAACCTTCAAAGTTTTTTAAAACAGAATCAGATCCCCCCTTTAAACCCTGCAGAAGAAAAAAATGAAGAGGGGGGGGATTTTCCCAGAGAGTTTTACCTAATCAGACAGAACACAAGGGGAAAGGATTTTTACTGAAAGAGAGGATACAAAACAAAAGGAGGAACAAGAAGAAATGACAAAAAGAGGGGGGGGCCCAGATCCGGAAAAGGGGGAAACCCCCTCCAGAAACCCCCCAGAAGGCCCCCAAAACCCAACAACCCCAAGGAATCGGGAAAAATTTTAAAAAACCAACCCCCCCCCTTTCTGTCCCCCCCCCTAAATCACAAATCCCACCTCCAAAACCCCCCCCCCCAAAAACCCCCCCACCCCCCCCCCGAACCCCCCTATGGGCACTTTTTCCCCCCCCCCTCCATCACAAACCCCACCCCAAAAACCCCCCCCCCCCTCTGGGCCCCCGCTCCCTTAAACCCCATCCCCCCCCGGCCCAAATTTTAGAAACGGTTAAAGGGTTTTGGGACACAAACGCGGACGGAATTGAATAAATATGAAGAGGGGAATAAAAGAATCAATAGAAGTCCCCAGACATCATAGCAGTCACTGAAACGAAACTCACTGACAATAACAGACCCCATTTTCCCCAGGGGTATCTTACCCCGAGGAGAAAAAAGGAGGGAAAGGGGGGGGGGTTGGTTTAAAAAATGGAATTTGATGAAATGGAAGGCATGGATGGATTAGTGAAAGGGACTACATAGGGGACAACAGTCGGGGGGAACATAAGGTAATATTGGTTGTAAAAACCCCCCAACCCCGCGGGAGGCCAAGGGGGGGAATATGAAGAGAGCAACAGGGGGAAAGGAAACTGGCTGGGGTGGAAAGAAAAAACCCCAAGAGAAAAATTTTAAATTAATTTACTTAACCACGGGGAGACCCTTAAAATCTGGAGCCACAGGGGGGTCCAGAAACTGGAGACCCCAAAATGATGGATGAGGTACTGGCCACCCAACATGTCAGGGACACTCCCGAGAGAGAGAGGAGGGGACATACCAGCAAGGCTGGACCTTGGTTCCCCCTGACCCCTAGCATAAAAGGCTCCAAAGAGGGGCCCCCCGGGAGCCAGTGACCATATGGCCCCGAGCTTTGAGTACTTTTAAATTAAAAAAGGGAGGGGGAAAAAGGGGGTTTAAAGGGGAAAAAACCAAAAAAAAAAAAAGGGGGGGCTACCAGGTATGGGAAAATTTGCAGGGGGGGGGGAAAAACAGGAAGGAAAGTCAGTAAAAAAATGAGGAATCGAAAAAGGGGAAAGGGGGAAAAGGGTTTTTTCCCGGGCAACAGAAATAATGGGAAGCCCCAAAAAACGACCCCTTTTGGTTTACCCAAAGGTGCAGGGAGGCAAAATGGGAAAGAGAAGGGAAAAAAAATACAGAAGGCAAAGGACCAAGGAAAATAAGGAGATTAACATAGAGCCAGAAACATTGCACAGATAAGGAGGGAGGCCCAGGCAGTACAAAAAGAAAATTTAAAGTCAAATCTGACCTGAAACTGCTTATATACATTAGGGGAAGACAACAGTCAAAGACCAGGGGGATCAGGCTGAGGGGGAAAAAGGGGGGAACTCACAAAAAACGATCAAAAATTTGGGGGACTCAATACGAGATTTAAGGAGGTATTTACAGGGAGGCAGGATGGACTATGGGGGAAAAAAGACAGAGTGGGACACCAAAAAAGGGGGAAAAATGTTGGATGAATTTTTGAGGGGGAGGGGGGAAAAAGTTTTAGTGACCCCTTGGTACCTCAAAGGGGTGGGACCGGGGGTTTCCCCCGGGTCCTTAGAGGGGAGAATGGGTTTTTGTGCCACTAACCAAATATTCAACACATCCCCCTTTTTAAATGGATACCTGAGGGATGGGGGGAAAAGTAGTTTTCCCCCCCTTTTAAAAAGGAAAAAAAGAGGCATTAAACTATAGACCATGTCACTTACGGGAATAAGCAGAGTCAGGAGAAGATTTGGGGGAGAAAAGGTGGAGACCTGGGCGGACAAGAATTAAAAGACAACCAGACAGATTTATGGAAAAAAATCCGTGTCCCCAAAAAACCCCCGGGGTTTTTTAAAAATGCAGAAGACACGAGAGAGGGGGGGGTTTTCCCTTTTTTTGGACCCGGAAGGGGGCCCTTTTTCACAGTTCCTCCAAAAATTAGTGCGAAGTTGGGGGGTCAGGGGATCGAAATACCAAAAGGGGGGCCCGGGCGGCGGGGCCCCCCGGGGGGTTTGGACCAGCGCTTTCTTGGTTTTTGGGGAAAGCATGACGGCGGGAAAAATCAAAATGTCCCCGCGCAGATGATGTGAAGTTAATGAGGGGGGAAATTTAAAAATGAGGGTCAGGGAGGACTTCAAAGAGAAAAAGGGCATGTGGACACCTGGTCCAGCACCGTCTTTTCCAATTTAACCCCAAATGCAAAACAGAAGATCGGGAAGTTTAAAAAGACAGCAGACAGAGTATAGGCTAGGTGGCCAAACACTGCAAACCTCGCACAAGGAGAAAGATCTTGGGGTGAGTATAACACCAAGCACGTCTCCGGAAGCACACATCAACCGGATTACTGCTGCAGCATACGGACAACTGGCAAACTTGAGAATAGCGTTCCGATACCTAAGTAAGGTATCGTTCAAGACACTGTACACCGTGTACGTCAAGCCCATACTAGAGTATGCAGCACCAGTTTGGAACCCATACCTGGTCAAGCACGTCAAGAAGTTAGAGAAAGTGCAACGGTTTGCAACAAGGTTAGTTCCAGAGCTAAGGAAATGTCCTACAAAGAAAGGTTAAGGGAATTCGGCCTGACAACACTGGAGGACAGGAGGGTTAGAGGAGACATGATTACGACATACAAAATACTGCATGAAATAGACAAGGTAGATAGAGACAGGATGTTCCAGAGAGGGGACACAGAAACAAGGGGTCAAATTGAGTTGAAGACTCAGATGAGTCAAAGGGATGTTAGGACGTATTTCTTCAGCCATAGAGTAGTCAGGAAGTGGAATAGTCTAGCAAGTGATGTAGTGGAAGCAGGAACCATACATAGCTTTAAGACGAGGTATGATAAAGCTCATGGAGCAGGGAGAGAGGGACCCAGTAGCGATCAGTGAAGAGGCGGGGCCAGGAGCTGAGTATCGACCCCTACAACCACAATTAGGTGAGTACAATTAGGTGAGTACTGTGTACGTTAGGCCCATACTGGAGTATGCAGCGCCAGTTTGGAACCCTCACCTAGCCAAGCATGTAAGGAAACTAGAGAAAGTGCAAAGGTTTGCAACAAGACTAGCCCCGGTGCTAAGGGGTATATCCTAAGAGGAGAGGTTAAGGGAAATCGACCTGACGACACTGGAAAACAGGAGAGATAGAGGGGATATGATAACGACATATAAAATACTGAGAGGAATCGACAAGGTGGACAGAGACAGAATGTTCCAGAGGTGGGACACAGCAACAAGGGGTTACAGTTGGAAGATGAAGACACAGATGAATCACAGGGATGTTAGGAAGTATTTCTTCAGTCACAGTGTTGTCAGGAAGTGGAATAGTCTGGGAAGTGATGTAGTGGAGCAGGATCCATACATAGCTTTAAGGAGAGGTATGATAAAGCTCATGGAGAGGGAAGAGTGACCGAGGAGCGGCCAGTGAAGAGGCGGGGCCAGGAGCTGTGACTCGACCCCTGCAACCACAACTAGGTGAGTACTAGGTGAGTACACACACCACACGTACACACATGCGCAGACGAGCACACACGCACTTGCACACACGCACGTGCACACACGCACGTGCACAACAGTAACAGCAGTGCTCCTTGCATTTAGTGTTTTTGGGTCTGTGCTAAGAACTGTGATGAGTCATTGTAACAGTTAGTGAAGTGTACCACGAGAGTGTAGCAAGGTACTCAAAGTGAAGTGTACCACGAGAGTGTAGCAAGGTACTCAAAGTGAAGTGTACCACGAGAGTGTAGCAATGTACTCAAAGTGAAGTGTACCACGAGAGTGCAGCAAGGTACTCAAAGTGAAGTGTACCACGAGAGTGTAGCAAGGTACTCAAAGTGAAGTGTACCACGAGAGTGTAGCAATGTACTCAAAGTGAAGTGTACCACGAGAGTGTAGCAAGGTACTCAAAGTGAAGTGTACCACGAGAGTGTAGCAAGGTACTCAAAGTGAAGTGTACTACGAGAGTGTAGCAAGGTACTCAAAGTGAAGTGTACCACGAGAGTGTAGCAATGTACTCAAAGTGAAGTGTACCACGAGAGTGTAGCAAGGTACTCAAGGTGAAGTGTACCACGAGAGTGTAGCAAGGTACTCAAGGTGAAGTGTACCACGAGAGTGTAGCAAGGTACTCAAAGTGAAGTGTACCACGAGAGTGTAGCAAGGTATTCAAAGTGAAGTGTACCACGAGAGTGTAGCAAGGTACTCAAAATGAAGTGTACCACGAGAGTGTAGTAAGGTCCTCAAGGTGAAGTATACCACGAGAGTGTAGCAAGGTACTCAAAGTGAAGTGTACCACGAGAGTGTAGTAAGGTCCTCAAGGTGAAGTATACCACGAGAGTGTAGTAAGGTCCTCAAGGTGAAGTGTACCACGATAGTGTAGAAGGTACTCAAGGTGAAGTGTACCACGAGGTGTAGAAGTCCAAGTGAAGTGTACCACGAGAGTGGCAACTAAGGTGAAGTGTACCACAGAGTGTAGCAAGGTACTCAAAGTGAAGTGTACCACGAGGGTGTAGCAATGTACTAAAGTGAAGTGTACCACGAGAGTGAGCAAGGTATTCAAGGTGAAGTGTACCACGAGAGTGTAGCAAGGTACTCAAAGTGAAGTGTACCACGAGAGTGTAGCAAGGTACTCAAAGGTGAAGTGTACCACGAGAGTGTAGCAAGGACTCAAAGTGAAGTGTACCACGAGAGTGTAGCAAGGTACTAAAGTGAAGTGTACCACGAGAGTGTAGCAAGGTACTCAAAGTGAAGTGTACCACGAGAGTGTAGCAAGGTACTCAAAGTGAAGTGTACCACGAGAGTGTAGCAAGGTACAAAGTGAAGTGTACCACGAGTGTAGCAAGGTACTCAAAGTGAAGTGTACTACGAGAGTGTAGAAGGTACTCAAAGTGAAGTGTACCACGAGAGTGTAGCAATGTACTCAAAGTGAAGTGTACCACGAGGTAGCAAGGTACTCAAAGTGAAGTGTACCACGAGAGTGTAGAAGGTACTCAAGGTGAAGTGTACCACGAGAGTTAGCAAGTACTCAAAGTGAAGTGTACCACGAGAGTGTAGCAAGGTACTCAAGGTGAAGTGTACCACGAGAGTGTAGCAATGTACCCAAAGTGAAGTGTACCACGAGAGTAGCAAGGTACTCAAGGTGAAGTGTACTACGAGAGTGTAGCAAGGTACTCAAGGTGAAGTGTACCACGAGAGTGTAGCAATGTACTCAAAGTGAAGTGTACCACGAGAGTGTAGCAAGGTACTCAAGGTGAAGTGTACCACGAGAGTGTAGCAAGGTACTCAAGGTGAAGTGTACCACGAGAGTGTAGCAAGGTACTCAAGGTGAAGTATACCACGAGGGTGTAGCAATGTACTCAAAGTGAAGTGTACCACGAGAGTGCAGCAAGGTACTCAAAGTGAAGTGTAACACGAGAGAGTAGCAAGGTACTCAAAGTGAAGTGTACCTCGAGAGTGTAGCAAGGTACTCAAAATCAGAAAAGTTAGGCAAATACCAAATTTTCATAAGTTAATCTGAAATTGCTGGTATTGCTGGAAGCCTACTAGTGACAGCCAGGCCTACTGTCTCAGGCATCAGGTGTTTGCTGTATTGCTGGAAGCCTACTAGTGACAGCCAGGCCTACTGTCTCAGGCATAAGGTGTTTGCTGGTATTGCTGGAAGCCTACTAGTGACAGCCAGGCCTACTGTCTCAGGCATCAGGTGTTTGCTGTATTGCTGGAAGCCTACTAGTGACAGCCAGGCCTACTGCCTCATGCATCAGGTGTTTGCTGTATTGCTGGAAGAATATTAGTGACAGCCAGGCCTACTTCCTCAGGCATCAGGTGTTTGCTGGTATTGCTGAAAGCCTACTAGTGACAGCCAGGCCTACTGTCTCAGGCATCAGGTGTTTGCTGTATTGCTCGAAGCCTACTAGTGACAGCCAGGCCTACTGTCTCAGGCATCAGGTGTTTCCTGGTATTGCTGGAAGCCTACTAGTGACAGCCAGGCCTACTGTCTCAGGCATCAGGTGTTTGCTGGTATTGCTGGAAGCCTACTAATGACAGCCAGGCCTACTGTCTCAGGCATCAGGTGTTTGCTGTATTGCTGGAAGCCTACTAGTGACAGCCAGGCCTACTTCCTCAGGAATCAGGTGTTTGCTAGTATAGCTGGAAGCCTACTAGTGACAGCCAGGCCTACTTCCTCAGGAATCAGGTGTTTGCTAGTATTGCTGGAAGCCTACTATTGACAGGCAGCCCTACTGTCTCAGGCATCAGGTGTTTGCTGGTATTGCTGGAAGCCTACTAGTGACAGCCAGGCCTACTGTCTCAGGCATCAGGTGTTTGTTGTATTGCTGGAAGAGTACTAGTGACAGCCAGGCCTACTGTCTCAGGAATCAGGTGTTGTTGGTATTGTTGGAAGCCTACTAGTGACAGACAGGACTACTTCCTCAGGCATCAGGTGTTTGCTGGTATTGCTGGAAGCCTACCAGTGACTGCCAGGCCTACTTCCTCAGGTATCAGGTGTTTGCTGGTGTTGCTGGAAGCCTACTAGTGACAGCCAGGCCTACTTCCTCAGGCATCAGGTGTTTGCTGGAATGGCTGGAAGACTACTAGTGACAACCAGGCCTTCTGTCTCACGCATCAGGTGTTTTCTGTATTGCTGGAAGCCTACTAGTGACAGCCAGGCCTACTTCCTCATGAATCAGGTGTTTGCTAGTATAGTTGGAAGCCTACTATTGACAGCCAGCCCTACTGTCTCAGGCATCAGGTATTTGCTGGTATTGCTGGAAGCCTACTAGTGACAGCCAGGCCTACTGTCTCAGGCATCAGGTGTTTGCTGGTATTGCTGGAAGCCTACTAGTGACAGCCAGGCCTACTGTCTCAGGCATCAGGTGTTTGTTGTATTGCTGGAAGAGTACTAGTGACAGCCAGGCCTACTGTCTCAGGAATCAGGTGTTGTTGGTATTGTTGGAAGCCTACTAGTGACAGACAGGACTACTTCCTCAGGCATCAGGTGTTTGCTGTATTGCTGGAAGCCTACTAGTGACAGCCAGGCCTACTTCCTCAGGAATCAGGTGTTTGCTAGTATAGCTGGAAGCCTACTAGTGACAGCCAGGCCTACGTCCTCAGGCATCAGGTGTTTGCTGGAATGGCTGGAAGACTACTAGTGACAGCCAGCCCTACTGTCTCAGGCATCAGGTATTTGCTGGTATTGCTGGAAGCCTACTAGTGACAGCCAGGCCTACTGTCTCAGGCATCAGGTGTTTGTTGTATTGCTGGAAGACTACTAGTGACAGCCAGGCCTACTGTCTCAGGAATCAGGTGTTGCTGGTATTGCTGGAAGCCTACTAGTGACAGCCAAGCCTACTGTCTCAGGCATCAGGTATTTGCTGGTATTGCTGGAAGCCTACTAGTGACAGCTAGGCCTACTGTCTCAGTATCAGGTGTTTGCTGGTATTGCTGGAAGCCTACTAGTGACAGCCAGGCCTACTGTCTCAGGCATCAGGTGTTTGTTGTATTGCTGGAAGACTACTAGTGACAGCCAGGCCTACTGTCTCAGGAATCAGGTTTGCTGGTATTGCTGGAAGCCTACTAGTGACAGCCACCTGTCTCAGGCATCAGGTGTTTGCTGGTATTGCTGGAAGCCTACTAGTGACAGCCAGGCCTACTGTCTCAGGCATCAGGTGTTTGCTGTATTGCTGGAAGCCTACTAGTGACAGCCAGGCCTACTTCCTCAGGCATCAGGTGTTTGCTGAGTGATGAGCTGGAAGCCTACTAGGACAGCCTGGGCCTACTTTCTGTCAGCATCAGGTGTTTGCTGTATTGCTGGAAGCCTACTATGTGACAGGCCAGGCCTACTGTCTCAGGCATCAGGTGTTTGCTGTATTGCTGGAAGCCTACTAGTGACAGCCAGGCCTACTGTCTCAGGCATCAGGTGTTTGTTGTATTGCTGGAAGATACTAGTGACAGCCAGGCCTACTGTCTCAGGCATCAGGTGTTTGTTGGTATTGCTTGGAAGCCTACTAGTGACAGACAGGCTACTTCTCAGGCATCAGGTGTTTGCTGTATTGCTGGAAGCCTACTAGTGACAGCCAGGCCTACTTCTCAGGCATCAGGTGTTTGCTGGTATAGCTGAAGCCTACTAGTGACAGCCAGGCCTACTGTCCTCAGGCATCAGGTGTTTGCTGGAATGGCTGGAAGACTACTAGTGACAGCCAGCCTACTGTCTCAGGCATCAGGTGTTTGCTGGTATTGCTGGAAGCCTACTAGTGACAGCCAGGCCTACTGTCTCAGGCATCAGGTGTTTGCTGTATTGCTGGAAGCCTACTAGTGACAGCCAGGCCTACTGTCTCAGGAATCAGGTGTTGCTGGTATTGCTGGAAGCCTACTAGTGACAGCCAGGCCTACTGTCTCAGGCATCAGGTGTTTGCTGGTATTGCTGGAAGCCTACTAGTGACAGCCAGGCCTACTGTCTCAGGCATCAGGTGTTTGCTGGTATTGCTGGAAGCCTACTAGTGACAGCCAGGCCTACTGTCTCAGGCATCAGGTGTTTGTTGTATTGCTGGAAGACTACTAGTGACAGCCAGGCCTACTGTCTCAGGAATCAGGTGTTGCTGGTATTGCTGGAAGCCTACTAGTGACAGCCAGGCCTACTGTCTCAGGCATCAGATGTTTGCTGGTATTGCTGGAAGCCTACTAGTGACAGACAGGCCTACTTCCTCAGGCATCAGGTGTTTGCTGGTATTGCTGGAAGCCTACCAGTGACTGCCAAGCCTACTTCCTCAGGCATCAGGTGTTTGCTGGTGTTGCTGGAAGCCTACTAGTGACAGCCAGGCCTACTTCCTTAGGCATCAGGTGTTTGCTGGAATGGCTGGAAGACTACTAGTGACAGCCAGGCCTTCTGTCTCACGCATCAGGTGTTTGCTGGTATTGCTGGAAGCCTACTAGTGACAGCCAGGGCTACTGTCTCAGGCATCAGGTGTTTGCTGTATTGCTGGAAGCCTACTAGTGACAGCCAGGCCTACTGTCTCAGGCATCAGGTGTTTTCTGTATTGCTGGAAGCCTACTAGTGACAGCCAGGCCTACTTCTTCAGGCATCAGATGTTTGCTGGTATTGCTGGAAGCCTACTAGTGACAGCCAGGCCTACTGTCTCAGGCATCAGGTGTTTGTTGTATTGCTGGAAGCCTACTAGTTACAACCAGGCCTACTGTCTCAGGCATCAGGTGTTTGCTGGTATTGCTTGAAGCCTACTATTGACAGCCAGGCCTACTGTCTCAGGCATCAGGTATTTGCTGGTATTGCTGGAAGCCTACTAGTGACAGCCAGGCCTACTGTCTCAGGCATCAGGTGTTTGTTGTATTGCTGGAAGCCTACTAGTGACAGCCAGGCCTTCTGTCTCAGGCATCAGGTGTTTGCTGTATTGCTGGAAGCCTACTAGGGACAACAAGGCCTACTGTCTCAGGCATCAGGTGTTTGCTGGTATTGCTGGATGCCTACTAGTGACAGGCAGGCCTACTGTCTCAGGCATCAGGTGTTTGCTGTATTGCTGGAAGCTTACTAGTGTCTCAGCATCGGTGTTTGCTTTTGAAGCCTACTAGTTACAGCAGCCTCTTCTCAAGCATCAGGTGTTTGCTGGTATTGTGGAAGCCTACAGTGACAGCAGGCCTTTCTCAGGCATCAGGTGTTTGCTGGTATTGCTGAAGCCTACAGTGACATTGCTGAAGCCTACTAGTGACAGCCAGGCCTACTGTCTCAGGCATCAGGTGTTTGCTGGAAGCCTACTAGTGACAGCCAGGCCTACTTCCTCAAGCATCAGGTGTTTGCTGGTATTGTTGGAAGCCTACTAGTTGACAGACAGACCCTCCTTCTCAAGCATCAGGTGTTTGCTGGTATTGCTGGAAGCCTATCAGTGACAGCCAGGCCTACTTTCTCAGGCATCAGGTGTTTGCTGGTATTGCTGTAAGCCTACTAGTGACAGCCAGACCTACTTCTCAGGCATCAGGTGTTTGCTGGTATTGCTGGAAGCTACTAGTGACAGCCAGGCCTACTGTCTCAGGCATCAGGTGTTTGCTGGTATTGCTGGAAGCCTACTAGTGACAGCCAGGCCTACTTCTCAGGCATCAGGTGTTTGCTGGTATTGCTGGAAGCCTACTAGTGACAGCCAGGCCTACTTCCTCAGGCATCAGGTGTTTGCTGGTATTGCTGGAAGCCTATTCCTGACAGCCAGGCCTCCTTCCTCAAGCATCAGGTGTTTTGTGGTATTGTTGGAAGCCTACTAGTGACAGCCAGGCCTGCTTCGTCAGGCATCAGATGTTTGCTGGTATTGCTGGAAGCCTACTAGTGACAGCCAGGCCTACTTCCTCAGGCATCAGGTGTTTGCTGGTATTGCTGGAAGCCTACTAGTGACAGCCAGGCTTTCTGTCTCAGGCATCAGGTGTTTGCTGGTATTGCTGGAAGCCTACTAGTGACAGCCAGGCCTACTTCCTCAGGCATCAGGTGTTTGCTGGTATTGCTGGAAGCCTACTAGTGACAGCCAGGCCTTCTGTCTCAGGCATCAGGTGTTTGCTGGTATTGCTGGAAGCCTACTAGTGACAGCCAGGCCTACTGTCTCTGGCATCAGGTGTTTGCTGGAAGCCTACTAGTGACAGCCAGGCCTACTTCCTCAAGCATCAGGTGTTTGCTGGTATTGTTGGAAGCCTACTAGTGACAGACAGACCTTCCTTCTCAAGCATCAGGTGTTTGCTGGTATTGCTGAAGCCTACCAGTGACAGCCAGGCCTACTTTCTCAGGCATCAGGTGTTTGCTGGTATTGCTGGAAGCCTACTAGTGACAGAAAGGTCTACTTCCTCTGGGATCAGGTGTTTGCTGATATTGCTGGAAGCCTACTAGTGAAGCCAGACCTTCTGTCGCAAGCATCAGGTGTTTGCTGGTATTGCTGGAAGCTACCAGTGCCAGCCAGGCCTACTTCCTCAGGCATCAGGTGTTTGCTGGTATTGCTGGAAGCCTACTAGTGACAGCCAGGCCTACTTCCTCAGGCATCAGGTGTTTGCAGGTATTGATGGAAGCCTACTAGTGACAGCCAGACCTACTTCCTCAGGCATCAGGTGTTTGCTGGTATTACTGGAAGACTACTAGTGGCAGCCAAGCCTACTGTCTCAGGCATCAGGTGTTTGCTGGTATTGCTTGAAGCCTACTAGTGACAGCCAGGCCTACTTCCTCAGGCATCAGGTGTTTCCTGGTATTGCTGGAAGCCTACTAGTGACAGCCAGGCCTACTTCCTCAAGCATCTGGTGTTTGCTGGTATTGTTGGAAGCCTACTAGTTACAGACAGACCTTCTGTCTCAAGCATCAGGTGTTTGCTGGTATTGCTGGAAGCCTATCAGTGACAGCCAGGCCTACTTTCTCAGGCATCAGGTGTTTGCTGGTATTGCTGTAAGCCTACTAGTGACAGCCAGACCTTTCTAAAGCATCAGGTGTTTGCTGGTATTACTGGAAGCTACCAGTGACAGCCAGGCCTACTTCCTCAGGCATCAGGTGTTTGCTGGTATTGCTGGATCCTACTAGTGACAGCCAGGCCTACTTTCTCAGGCATCAGGTGTTTGCTGGTATTGCTGGAAGCCTACTAGTGACAGCCTGGCATCAGGTGTTTGCTGGTATTGCTGGAAGCCTTACTAGTGACAGCCTGGCATCAGGTGTTTGCTGGTATTGCTGGAAGCCTACCAGTGACAGCCAGGCCTACTGTCTGAGGCATCAGGTGTTTGGTGGTATTGCTGGAAGCCTACCAGTGACATCCAGGCCTACTGTCTCAGGCATCAGGTGTTCCCATGAGTGTATCACAAATTCAGTTGATAACAAGAGGACAAGATTATGACCACAAAACAGAATAATGATTGTGAATGTCCAGATAGTGATGGTCATAGTGCAGTGATAAAGTTGTTTAGTAAGTGATAGGGAAAATTAAATAAAAATTACACAGAACATATTGGAGGAGCACTGCACAAGGCCTACTGGCCTGAAATTTTAACATAGCAATACAGCAGTCCCTCAACATGCTCTCTTTGAAATCGGGGGTGGATGGAAGTGTTAACCCGTCTCACCTGTTAATCCGTCCCACCTGTTAACACATCCCACCTGTTAGCCTATCCCATATGTTAACCCGTCCCACGTGTTAACCCATCAAACCTGTTAACTTATCCCACCTGTTAACCCATCCGACATGTTAACCATCCCACCTGTTAACCCGCCCCACCTGTTAACCCATCTTACTTGTTAACCCATTCCACCTGTTAACCCTCCCACCTGTTAACCCGTCCCACCTGTTAACCCATCCCACCTGTTAACCCATCCCAACTGTTAACCCGCCCCACCTGTTAACCCATCTTACTTGTTAACCCATTCCACCTGTTAACCCATCCCACCTGTTAACCCGTCCCACCTGTTAACCCATCCCACCTGTTAACCCATCCCACCTGTTAACCCCCCACCTGTTAACCCATCCCACCTGTTAACATATCCCATCTGTTAACCATCCACTGTAACCCATCCCACCTGTTAACCCATCCCTCCTGTTAACCCATTCCACCTGTTAACCCATCCCACCTGTTAACCTATCCCTCCTGTTAACCTATCCCACCTGTTAATCTATCCCACCTGTTAACCCATCCCACCTGTTAAAACCACTGTACCCATCCCACCTACCTGTCCTCCTGTTAACCCATCCCACCTGTTAATCTATCCCACCTGTTAACCCATCCCACCTGTTAACCAATCCCACCTGTTAACCCATCCCACCTGTTAACCTATCCCTCCTGTTAACCCATCCCACTAATCTCCACCTGTTAACCATCCACCTGTACAATCCACCTGTTAATCATCCCACCTGTTAACCCATCCACCTGTTAACCCATCCCATAACCCCACCTGTTAACCCATCCACATCACTGTTAACCTATCCCACCTGTTAACCCATCCCACCTGTTAACCATCCCTCCGTAACCCACCACTGTTAACCCATCCCACCTGTTAACCTACTCTGTAACCATCCACCTGTTAATCATCCCACCTGTTAACCCATCCCTACCTCCACTGTTAACTCCACGTCCTCACCTGTTAACTCCATTACCCACCTGTTAACCCATCCCACCTGTTAACCCATCCCACCTGTTAACCCATCCCACCGTTAACCCATCCACTGTCTAACCCATCCCACCTGTTAACCCATCCCACCTGTTAACCCATCCCACCTGTTAACCCATCCCACCTGTTAACCCATCCCACCTGTTAACCCATCCCACCTGTTAACCCATCCCACCTGTTAACCCATCCCACCTGTTAACCCATCCCACCTGTTAACCCGTCCGACATGTTAACCCATCCCACCTGTTAACCCGTGCCACCTGTTAACCCATCTCACTTGTTATCCCATTCCACCTGTTAACCCATCCCACCTGTTAACCCATCACCTAACCCATCCCACCTGTTAACCCATCCCACCTGTTAACCATCCACCTGTTAACCCCACCTTTAACCCCACCTGTTAACCCATCCCACCTGTTAACCCATCCCACCTGTTAACCCACCCTGTTAACCCATCCCACCTGTTAACCCATCCACCTGTTAAACCCATTCCCACCTGTTAACCCATCCCACCTGTTAACCATCCCACCTTTAACCTCCCCCACCTGTTAACCCATCCCACCTGTTAACCCATCCCACCTGTTAACCCCCCACCTGTTAACCCATCCCACCTGTTAACATATCCCACCTGTTAACCCATCCCACCTGTTAACCCATCCCACCTGTTAACCCATCCCTCCTGTTAACCCATCCCACCTGTTAACCCATCCCACCTGTTAACCCATCCCACCTGTTAACCCATCCCACCTGTTAATCCATCCCACCTGTTAACCCATCCCACCTGTTAACCCATCCCACCTGTTAACCCATCCCACCCGTTAATCCATCCCACCTGTTAACCCATCCACCATTCCCACCACTGAAAAGAAACACCTAGCCTCTCATCTTTAACCATCCATTTTAAGATCTAATTCGTCAATTTTAAAATGCACAAGTCTGAATAAACTATTTTTCTTTTAAGTACATTTTTGTGACAGTAATAATAATAATAATAATAATAATAATAATAATAATTATTATTATTATATTATTATTAATAATATTATTATTATTATTATTTTAATTATTAATTTGCTGGTTTATTTGTATGTGAAAGTGTAATTAAGTGCATCAGCATATGTACTACTACTGCAGGTTGTGGGGGTAGAATAATTTCAACCATAATTGCTTAAAAGGTAACCTAATCTCCACGAGATTGAGTCCCAACAACACTGATAACCATACCGATAAAAGTGTCTTAAGACGCTTGATGACATGTCTGAAGTGCTTCAGAGAGACGCTTGATGACATGTCTGAAGTGCTTCAGAGAGAAGCTTGATGACATGTCTGAAGTGCTTCAGAGAGACGCTTGATGACATGTCTGAAGTGTTTCAAAGAGACGCTTGATGACATGTCTGAAGTGTTTCAAAGAGACGCTTGATGACATGTCTGAAGTTTTTCAGAGAGAAGCTTGAGGACATGTCTGAAGTGCTTCAGAGAGAAGCTTGATGACATGTTTCAAAGAGAGTACATAAAAATATTGAGTACTGAAGTACGCCTTGTGGTTCTTGTAATCATCGACTGCTTAATTAATTTGCGAGCGCCAGATACTAACCAAGTTTAATAATTAGACACATGTGCAACATCTGGGTATCTGTATTGTAGACGTTTCGCCCTCCAGTGGCTCTATCAGTCACAAGGACAAAATGTGAAGAATTATATACAAGAGTTGAAGTAATGAGTCCCTCAGCCAGGGAGGTGGTGAAGAGCACCGTGGTCTTGAAGGAGCTAACCAAATGTTTCTCTAAAGTGGGAGTAGTGAAAACTAGGGCAGATGTAATTAGTTGTAGCAGGTGTATGTTGTGCCGCACACGTGTCTTTCACCTCTTACACAAGTGTTCCTGTATATGGGGCAAATGAGATTCCACTTCTTCCTGTCTATCAACTGTAAATTTAAATTTCTGTTTTAACTTGACTTTAACTATCACCAGCCTCCTTGTTAACAAAGTACAATATTAGTGTTTGAAGTGCTATCAAATAGTTCCTGAACTGATGCTTAATATATATATATATATATATATATATATATATATATATATATATATATATATATATATATATATATATATATATATATATATATATATATATATATATATATATATATATATATATATCCAGTTATCGGGGAATTAAATGCTGTCAGAG
>WNWK01019239.1:0-38216 GCA_009830355.1 Cherax destructor
GTTGTCCCAGTTGTCAATGAATGGGATTGCAAGTTCCTTGCAGTATCTGTCTAGCCAGCAATTTACACCAATTGCCCTAGACAACCATTCATTTCCCACTCCCCTTCTAGGCAAGATGCTACATATGATTGGGACCCCTCCCTTAGACTTGATTAGCTCTATAGCTGACCTGTACTTATCTAGCAGCTCTTCTCTCCTACCCTTTCCAATATCATTTCCACCAGCACTGAGACAGATAATGGGCTTGTTCCCATTACCTGACATGATATTATCCAACCTGTTGATTATGTCACCAACACCAGCTCCAGGGAAGCACACCCTCTCTCTCACCTTCTTATTCCTATTACAGAAAGCACGGTCCATATATCTTACCTGTGAGTCACCTACCACAAGAATTCTCTTACCTCTATTAGCAGGGGAAGTAGTACCTTTACCTTCACTGCCCACTGGAGTACATTTATCCTGAATAACAGAGAAGCTATTTCCTACCTTCAAATCTTCTCTCTTAACTTTCCTTATTTTGATGCTGCTCCCATTACTGGGTACCACTCGCCACTCGCTAACCACTGAAGTACACTCGTCCTGGAGAACAGAGAATCGATTTCCTACCTTCACATCTTCTCTGTTAACCTTCTTTATCTTCCTTCTTCCTGAATTGTGAACCACTTGCCACTTAAAGCGGCTGCCACTTTCACTGTTGGTAACCATTTCCTCCTCACCAGCTCCAACCATCTCACACTCACTCCCACACCCATCTAGGCGAAGCTTCAGCCTCCTATTTTCCTCCTGAAGGAGTAGAACCTCCTTCTTCAACACTTTAACCTGAGATTCTAAAACACTGCAGCTAGCCATGTGCTCGGTAACACCCCACGCTAATTCCCAGACAGCTTAGGACAGGTATGACCACACGTGACCACTGACCTCAGCCTGCTGACCTGATCTGGTCTAGCAACTGGCTTCTCGAATTTAACCCCACCAAATGCAAAGTCATGAGGATCGGAGAAGAAGACCGCTGACAGAGTACAGACTAGGTGGACAAAGGCTGCAAACCTCGTCAAAAAAGAAAGACCTTGGGGTGAGTATAACGCCAAGCATGTCTCCGGAGGCACACATCAACCAGATAACTGCGGCAGCATATGGGCGACTGGCAAACCTAAGATTAGCCTTCCGTTACCTTAACAAGGAATCGTTCAAGACACTGCACACCGTGTACGTCAGGCCCATACTAGAGTATGCAGCACCAGTCTGGAACCCACACCTGGTCAAGCACGTAAAGAAACTAGAGAAAGTGCAAAGGTTTGCGACAAGGTTAGTTCCACAACTCAGGGGTCTGTCCTATGAAGAAAGGTTGAGGGAAATAGGACTAACAACACTGGAGGACAGAAGGGTTAGAGGAGACATGATAACGACATACAAAATACTGCGGGGAATCGACAAGGTAGACAGTGACAGGATGTTCCAGAGAGGGAACACAGAAACAAGGGGACACAACTGGAAGCTGAAGACTCAGATGAGTCAAAGGGATGTTAGGAAGCATTTCTTCAGCCACAGAGTAGTCAGGAAGTGGAATAGTCTAGAGAAAGATATAGTGGAAGCAGGAACCATACATAGTTTTAAGACGAGGTATGATAAAGCTCATGGAGCAGGGAGAGCAGAGACCCAGTAGCGGACAGCGAAGAGGCGGGGCCAGGAGCTGAGTATCGACCCCTGCAACCACAATTAGGTGAGTACACACACACACACACAAAAATGGTAACTAACACAACTAGGTGAGTACACACACACACACACACACACACACACACACACACACACACACACACACACACACACACACCACACACACACACACACACACACACAAACACACATACACACATACAACGTCAAGAAATTAGAGAAAGTGCAAAGGTTTGCAACAAGACTAGTCCCAGAGCTAAGGGGATTGTCGTACGAAGAAAAGTTAAGGGAAATCGGCATGACGACACTAGAGGACAGGAGGGTTAGGGGAGACATGATAACGACATATAAAATACTGCGAGGAATAGATAAGGTGGACAGAGACAAGATGTTCCAGAGAGGGGACACAGAAACAAGGGGTCACAATTGGAAGTTGAAGACTCCTATGAGTCAAAGGGATGTTAGGAAGTATTTCTTCAGTCATAGAGTTGTCAGGAAGTGGAATAGCCTAGAAAGTGACGTAGTGGAGGCAGGAACCATACATAGTTTTAAGACGAGGTTTGATAAAGCTCATGGAGCAGAGAGAGAGAGGACCTAGTAGCAATCAGTGAAGAGGCGGGGCCAGGAGCTATGACCCGACCCCTGCAACCACAAATAGGTGAGTACACACACAGGCCAGGAGCTATGAATCGATCCCTGCACCCACAACTAGGTGAGTACACACAGACACACACACACACACATACCGACGGTCACTCATTGATCTACACAAAGGTCATATATTCATGTGACCTTTGCAAGAGGTACTTCTGGGGTACAGTGTACCGCTGTAACTGGTCCAGGACCAGGAATGTCTGGTCCACCAGGCTGTTGCTAGCGGTTGTCCTGGACCAGGCTTGTCTGGTCCACCACGTTGTTGCTGGTGGTCCTGGACCAGGAATGTCTGGTCCACCTGGTTGTTGCTTGTGGTGGTCCTGGACCAGGAATGTCTGGTCCACCTGGTTGTTGCTGGTGGTCCTGGACCAGGAATGTCTGGTCCACCTGGTTGTTGCTGGTGGTGGTCCTGGACCAGGAATGTCTGGTCCACCTGGTTGTTGCTGGTGGTTGTCCTGGACCAGGCTTGTCTGGTCCACCAGGTTGTTGCTGGTGGTCCTGGTGTCGTGTGGGTCTCGGGGAGTATTAATGGTTGGTAGAGTAGATATATTGAGTGAGTGAGGAGAACCCAGCCGTACCTGCTGCGTCACCTAGGCCTACCGTGGTGAGCGTGAGGCCTCTGAGCCCACACATGCGCGGGATTCATGACGTCATAAGGAGAGTCACAGGTTCAAGGGATCTCACATATAAAGGCTGGTCTTACAACATATACTACACAAGTATAGTACAATTAGTACCTATACTACACAAGTATAGTATATATAGCATATATGACACTGGACCAGGAATGTCTGGTCCACCAGGTTGTTGCTGGTGGTGGTCCTGGACCAGGAATGTTTGGTCCACCAGGTTGTTGCTGGTGGTGGTCCTGGACCAGGAATGTCTGGTCCACCAGGTCACATGCCAGAAGGCTCCACAATGATCACAGGCAGCTGGTCACATGGCAGAAGGCTCCACAATGATCACAGGCAGCTGGTCACATGCCAGAAGGCTCCACAATGATCACAGGCAGCTGGTCACATGCCAGAAGGCTCCACAATGATCACAGGCAGCTGGTCACATGACAGAAGGCTCCACAGTGATCACAGGCAGCTGGTCACATGACAGAAGGCTCCACAGTGATCACAGGCAGCTGGTCACATGCCAGAAGGCTCCACAGTGATCACAGGCAGCTGGTCACATGACAGAAGGCTCCACAATGATCACAGGCAGCTGGTCACATGACAGAAGGCTCCACAGTGATCACAGGCAGCTGGTCACATGCCAGAAGGCTCCACAGTGATCACAGGCAGCTGGTCACATGACAGAAGGCTCCACAGTGATCACAGGCAGCTGGTCACATGCCAGAAGGCTCCACAATGATCACAGGCAGCTGGTCACATGACAGAAGGCTCCACAATGATCACAGGCAGCTGGTAACATGACAGAAGGCTCCACAGTGATCACAGGCAGCTGGTCACATGCCAGAAGGCTCCACAATGATCACAGGCATCTGGTCACATGACAGAAGGCTCCACAATGATCACAGGCAGCTGGTCACATGCCAGAAGGCTCCACAATGATCACAGGCAGCTGGTCACATGACAGAAGGCTCCACAATGATCACAGGCAGCTGGTCACATGGCAGAAGGCTCCAGTTTTGTTTGGGATCAATGTTTTAAACTGTTACAGCTGAACTTTGCAAAAGTCTCCTCCGCCTTGCAATACGTCAACATGGATGACCACGTCTGTGTACTGTTCTCACTGCTAGTCAGTCATTTTCTCCCTCTTTAAGAGACACGTAAGTTCCCCCTATCTTCTAATATCATGTTTATTTTTCCACTATAATCTAGCTTGTCCATTATTACTATCACATTTGTTTTGTGTTTGGTAAGGTGAAGTCCAGGATCTTAATTCATGGTATAACTTAACAAATCTTTGATGACAATTGTGTTGTAGAGGTCTGCCGAGTCTTTTGCTTTCATAGGGAGTGATTTTCGTGTGCAAGACCTCCTTACAGGTCAGGAAAATGCGGTCTACCTACGTGTCCCACTCTCTTGTCTTGTGTCACCTTGTGGCTTAACTCGCGTAGGTTTGTGACCCGGGACCCCCGTCCATCAAACAGTGGTGGGGGACGCTTGCTTGCCCAAGAATTTATAACCAGTGGCTGCCTGTCTTCAAAAATTAATTTCCTCACCTTAATGTACTCACATGACTTTCAAAATGTTGTTCATTAAAAAAAATGACGCAGAACACGTACAAGTACGTTTTCGTTCACGAAACTATTCGTTAAAGTCTGGCTTCGGTCAGGTGACCGAAAGTTTCGACAGCGGGTCATTATAGGACTGAGACCCGCGTCAGGAAACACTTGCCTGTTTCTTGACGAACCTGACCTGACCTGACCTGACCTGGAGACTGACGAGTGAGGTCACGGATACCAAGTCACACAAAACATGTAAACATGACTCTCAGTAGTACAAGTACTAGACGTGACCCAAACATGGAGACTCAAATCAGAATGTACGTCATTACACACGTACTCTCCATATCTGATTAACCTGTCAAAGTTTATTACTTTATAATACAACTGAAGCCACTATATCTCTGTATCTAAAAGTTCAATTACATTTACTAAAAAATGTAATTAATTACATTCAGCTTCAATTACTTTAAGTCTAGTTTCTGCTGTTGGTTGTGTAATATAGACGATCATTATGGCACTCAGAAAGCAGTGGATGTAAGTCAGTTTGTGTGACCCTGGGTTATCCTCATGGGTACACGATACTAGGTATGATAATTGTGAACCTCTACCTAGGTAAGGTTAGCTTAGGTCAGGTCAGGTCAGGTCAGGAAACAGGACAAAGTGTCTCCTAGGAGAGTTCTCCCTCTGGCTCGCCTATAATAATAATAATAATAATAATAATAATAATAATAATAATAATAATAATAATAATAATAATAATAATAATAATAATAATAATAATAATAATAATATCTTTATTTACTACCAGTACATGTACAAGGTATACAGACCATAGCTGACATCAGTGAAATACTACTATATAGTAAGCCGCTTGTTATGCTGAACATTTCCCGCAGGCCGGGTCAACATTTGGAGAAGACCCGGGCCGGACATACCGGCGTACCTACAACAACAACAACATTTCCCGCAAATTAGGTCAGTTTTGTCCCAGGATGCGACCCACACCAGTCCACTAACACCCAGGTACCTACTTACCGCTAGGTGAATATGGACAGCAGGTTCCCACTCGTACCAGGGATCGAACCACGGACCTCAGTGTGTGAGCTGAGTGCGCTAGAGTTCTAAAATTGGACAGTGTTTAGTTAAATATAATAATTTCTTAACCTGCCCTGTCATTAACATAATAAATTCTCTAACCTGGAGTCTCCACTTATAACTTGAAAATAATATTATTAAATAATATTACAATAATAATGGCACTGTGTCTTACATTCTCTGTGTTATCTTGAGAGTAATTTACATACGTTACTATGTAAACAAACTCGTAAACAAGCGATGCAAGACGCCAAACAATCACGGGGGGAGATAGCTCTAGGCCTTTCGTGTTGAATCAATACATCATCAGGAGCTTGCAATATTGCAGAAACGAGTAAGAGATCTCAACAGATTAGTTCAGAGGGAGGCAAGTGTCCCGTAGCCTGGTGGCTAAAGTTCTCGCTTCACACGGTGAGTATCCAGGTTTGATTCCCAGCGAGGGTAGAAACATTGGCCGTGTTTCTTTATACCGCTTGTCTATGTTCACTCATCAGTAAAATGGGTACCTGGGTGTTAGTGGACTGGTGTGGGTCGCATCCTGGGACAAAACTGACCTAATTTGCGGGAAATGCTCAGCATAACAAGGGGCTTTTTATATAGTAGTATGTCATTGATGTCAGCTATGGTCTGTATACCTTGTATACCTGGAGTATACCTGGAGAGAGTTCCAGGGGTCAACGCCCCTGCAGCCCGGTCTGTGACCAGGCCTCTTGTTGGACCAGAGCCTGATCAACCAGGCTGTTACTGCTGGCCGCACGCAGTCTAACGTACGAACCACAGCCTGGCTGGTCAGGTACTGACTTTAGGTGCCTGTCCAGTGCCTGCTTGAAGACAGCCAGGGGTTTGTTGGTAATCCCCCTGATGTATGCTGGGAGGCAGTTGAACAATCTTGGGCCGCTGACACTTATTGTGTTGTCTCTCAACGTGCTAGTGGCACCCCTGCTCTTCATTGGGGGGATGTTACATCGCCTGCCGAGTCTTTTGCTTTCGTACGGAGTGATTTTTGTGTGCAAGTTTGGTACTAAGCCCTCGAGAATTTTCCATGTGTATATAATAATGTATCTCTCCCGCCTGCGTTCCAGGGAGTACAGGTTTAGGAACTTCAAGCGTTCCCAGTAGTTGAGGTGGTTTATCGCACTTATGCGTGCCGTGAAGTGTTGCATATGTGTCTAATTTACCAACTCGTCGGTTCTCTGAACCATTCATCTACAAGTATAGAAGGCAAAGGACCCAGGAGAATAAGGAGAGCAGTCGTAGAGCCAGAAAGGAATATGCACAGGTAAGAAGGGAGGCCCAACGACAGTATGAGAATGACATAGCAGCGAAAGCCAAATCTGACCCAAAGCTCTTGTACAACATGAGATTCAAAGAGGTGTTCACAGAGGAGATAGAAGGGACCCCAGAAAGGAGGAGAGGTGGGGAACACCATCAAGTGTTGGACACAATACATACAACCGAGGAAGAAGTGAAGATGCTGTTAAGTGAGCTAGATACCTCAAAGACGATGGGACCGGATAACATCTCTCTGTGGGTCCTGAGAGAGGGAGCAGAGGCGCTATGTGTACCACTAACAACAATCTTCAACACATCTATCGAAACAGGGCGACTACCTGAGGTATAGAAGACAGCAAATGTAGTCCCAATTAAAAAAAAAAGGAGACAGACACGAAGCATTAAACTACAGACCAGTGTTTAGTTTAATATCTTTATTATGCACCCCATACCCATCCTGTGGGCGGTAGTCAAAAGATTACAGAGCTACATAATGGGTCCAGGGCCTGTACCCCAACATTACAGAGGTACATAAGGGGTCCAGGGACTGGACCTCAAAGTTTGATAGCTGATCAAGTTACAAAGGTAATGAACTCAGGTAGATCTGGTCACAATCATGACAAGTTACAAACGTATTTACAGATTACAGAGGTACATAATGGGTCCAGAAACTGGGCCCCAAAGTTTTGATAGCTGAACCAGGTACAAAGGTAATGAATTCACTAGTTACAAGGTAATGAATCATGTAAGTAAGTAAATTTACTTACGTTTATACATGGTTACAATCATGAACAAATCATAAAGTAATGAGCAATTTATTAGTCTACACCCAGCCACAACTGTAATGAGTTATTGGTGCAAATTTAATTGTTGGGTCACACACATACACACACACACACACACACACATATCGGGGCCAGGAGCTGAGTCTCGACCCCTGCAACCACAATTAGATGAGTACACATACACACACATACACACACATATACATACGCTTATCAACGACAGCCAGCACAGGTTCAGGGACAGGAAATCGTGTGTCACGAACCTACTGGAGTTCTATGACAGGGTGACAGAAGTAAGGCAAGAGAGAGAGAGAGGTGGGTAGACTGCATTTTCTTGGACTGTAAGTGGGCGTTTGACACAGTTCCACACAAGAGATTAGTGCAAAAGCTGGAGGACCAGGCAGGGAATACCTGTCAGGAAGACAGACAGCAGCAGCGAGGTGAGTACACACACACACACACACACACACACACACACACACACACACACACACACACACACACACACACACACACATATCGGGGCCAGGAGCTGAGTCTCGACCCCTGCAACCACAATTAGATGAGTACACATACACACACATACACACACATATACATACGCTTATCAACGACAGCCAGCACAGGTTCAGGGACAGGAAATCGTGTGTCACGAACCTACTGGAGTTCTATGACAGGGTGACAGAAGTAAGGCAAGAGAGAGAGAGAGGTGGGTAGACTGCATTTTCTTGGACTGTAAGTGGGCGTTTGACACAGTTCCACACAAGAGATTAGTGCAAAAGCTGGAGGACCAGGCAGGGAATACCTGTCAGGAAGACAGCAGCGAGTCATGGTACGTGGCGAGGTGTCAGAGTGGGCGCCTGTGACGAGTGGGGTTCCACAGGGGTCAGTCCTAGGACCGGTGCAGTTTCTGGTATTTGTGAACGACATGACGGAAGGAATAGACTCCGAAGTGTCCCTGTTTGCAGATGATATGAAGTTGATGAGAAGAATTCAATCGGACGAGGACCAGGCAGAACTACAAAGGGATCTGGACAGGCTGCAAGCCTGGTCCAGCAATTGGCTCCTGGCGTTCCACCAAGTGTAAAGTCATGAAGATTGGGGAAGGGCAAAGAAGACCACAGACGGAGTACACTTTAGGGGGCCAGAGACTACAAACCTCACTCAAGGAAAAGGATCTTGGGGTGAGTATAACACCAGGCACATCTCATGAGGCGCACATCAACCAAATAACTGCTGCAGCATATGGGCGCCTAGCAAACCTAAGAACAGCATTCTGTACACTTTGTACATTAGGCCCATACTGGAGTATGCAGCACCAGTTTGGAACCCACACCTAGCCAAGCATGTAAGGAAACTAGAGAAAGTGGAAAGGTTTGCAACAAGACTAGTCCCGGAACTAAGGGGTATGTCCTACGAGGAGAGGTTAAGGAAGATCGACCTGACGACACTGGAAGACAGGAGAGATAGGGGGATATGATAACGACGTATAAAATACTGAGAGGAATCGACAAGGTGGACAGAGACAGAATGTTCCAAAGATGGGACACAGCAACAAGGGGTCACAGTTGGAAGTTGAAGACTCAGATGAATCACAGGGATGTTAGGAAGTATTTCTTCAGTCACAGAGTAGTCGGGAAGTGGAATAGTCTGGGAAGTGATGCAGTAAAGGCAGGATCCATACATAGCTTTAAGAAGAGGTATGATAAAGCTCATGAAGCAGGAAGAGTGACCTAGTAGCGACCAGTGAAGAGGCGGGGCCAGGAGCTATGAATCGACCCCTGCAACCACAACTAGGTGAGTACACATATGCACACACACATGTATATATATATAGTATATATATATATATATATATATATATATATATATATATATATATATATATATATATATATATATATATATATATGTAGTTGTGTAGTTGTAGCTACAGTGAGAGTAAAAGGTAGATGGGATACAAGGAAAATAGAAGCAGTAAGTAAGAGATAAGTGAAGATTTATAAACTAAAGAAGGAGGCAGTTATGGTAAGATATAAACAACTATTGGAGGATAGATGGGCTAGTGAGAGTATAGGCAGTGGGGTCGAAGATGTATGGGGTAAGTTTAAGAATGTAGTGTTAGAGTGTTCAGCAGAAGTTTGTGGTTACATGCGAGTGGGTGCGGGAGGGAAGAGGAGCGATTGGTGGAATGATGATGATATGAGAGGTTTTTACAAAGTAGAAGTGATGCAAGGAGGGAAGAGTATATGGAGAGAAAAGAGAGGTTAAAAGAGTGGTGAAGCAATGTAAAAGAGAGCAAATGAGAGAGTGGGTGAGATGTTATCAGCAAATTTTGTTGAAAATAAGAAAAGTTTTGGAATGAGATTAATAAGTTGAGGAAGCCTAGAGAACAAATGGATTTGACAGTTAAAAATAGGAGAGGAGAGTTATTAAATGGAGAGTTAGAGGTATCGGGAAGATGGAGAGAATATTTTGAGGATTTGTTAAATGTTGATGAAGACAGGGAAGCTGTGATTTCGTGTGTAGGGCAAGGAGGAATAACATCTTGTAGGAGTGTGGAAGAGCCAGTTGTGGGTGTAGGGAAGTTCGTGAGGCAGTGGGTAGAATGAAAGGGGTAAGGCAGCTGGGATTGATGGGATAAAGATAGAAATGTTAAAGGCAGATGGGGATATAGTTTTAGAGTGGTTAGTGTTTTTATTTAATAAATGTATGGAAGAGGGTAAGGTACCTAGGGATTGGCAGAGAGTGTGCATAGTTCCTTTGTATAAAGGCAAAGGGGACAAAAGAGAGTGTAAAAATTATAGGGGAATAAGTCTGTTGAGTGTACCTGGTAAAGTGTATGGTAGAGTTATTATTGAAAGAATTAAGAGTAAGACGGAGAGCAGGATAGCAGATGAACAAGGGGGCTTTAGGAAAGGTAGGGGGTGTGTAGACCAAGTGTTTACAGTGAAACATATAAGTGAACAATATTTAGATAAGGGTAAAGAGGTGTTTGTGGCATTTATGGATTTGGAAAAGGCATATGATAGGGTGGATAGGGGAGCAATGTGGCAGATATTGCAAATGTATGGTATAGGAGGTAGGTTATTGAAAGCGGTGAAACGTTTTTATGAGGATAGTGAGGCTCAGGTTAGAGTATATAGGAGAAAGGAAGATTATTTCCCAGTAAAAGTAGACCTTAGACAAGGATGTGTGATGTCACCGTGGTTGTTTAATATATTTATAGATGGAGTTGTAAGAGAAGTGAATGCGAGGGTGTTGGCAAGAGGTGTGGGGTTAAAAGATAAAGAATCTAACACAAAGTGGGAGTTGTCACAGTTGCTCTTTGCTGATGACACTGTGCTTGTGGGGATTCTGAAGAGAAGTTGCAGAGGTTGGTGGATGAGTTTGGTAGGGTATTTAAAAGAAGAAAATTGAAAGTGAATATAGGAAAGAGTAAGGTGATGAGGATAACAAAAAGAATAGGTGACGAAAGATTGGATATCAGATTGGAGGGAGAGAGTATGGAGGAGGTGAATGTATTCAGATATTTGGGAGTGGACATGTCAGCAGATGGGTCTATGAAGGATGAGGTGAATCATAGAATCAACGAGGGGAAAAGAGGTGAGTGGTGCACTTCGGAGTCTGTGGAGACCGAGAACTTTATCCATGAAAGCAAAGAGGGGAATGTATGAGAGTATAGTTATACCAACACTCTTGTATGGGTGTGAAGCATGGGTGATGAATGTTGCAACAAGGAGAAGGCTGGAGGCAGTGGAGATGTCATGTCTGAGGGCAATGTGTGGTGTGAATATAACGCAGATAATCCGTAGTTTGGAGATTAAGAGGAGGTGTGAGATTACCAATACTATTATCCAGAGGGCTGAGGAGGGGTTATTGAGATGGTTTGGACATGTAGAGAGGATGGAACAAAATAGAATGACTTCGAGAGTGTACAAATCTGTAGTGGAGGGAAGGCGGGGTAGGGGTCGGCCTAGAAAAGGTTGGAGGGAGGGGGTAAAGGAGGTTTTGTGTGCAAGGGGCTTGGACTTCCAGCAAGCTTGCGTGAGCGTGTTAGATAGGAGTGAATGGAGACAAATGGTTTTTAGGACTTGACGTGCTGTTGGAGTGTGAGCAAAGTAACATTTATGAAGGGATTCAGGGAAACCGGCAGGCCGGACTTGAGTCCTGGAGATAGGAAGTACAGTGTCTGTACTCTGAAGGAGGGGTGTTAATGTTGCAGTTTTATAACTGTAGTGTAAAGCACCCCTCTGGCAAGACAGTGATGGAGTGAATGATGGTGAAAGTTTTTCTTTGTCAGGCCACCCTGCCTTGATGTGTTAATATATATATATATATATATATATATATATATATATATATATATATATATATATATATATATATATATGTGAGTTTGATCGTATGGGGACATGAATTCCACTTATGTTAAGGGAAGGGGTAGGGGGTAGGGGTTTGGGGGAGGGGGTAGTAAGGGTCATTGGGGAACTGTTGTAATCTTCAGTAATTGTAGTGTGGAGCCCCCCTTTCAGTCTTCCCCTCAGTCCCCTCGGTCACCCCTCAGCCCCTCAGTCCCCTCCCTGGTGAAGGTCGATAGTGGTGGTGATAGTGGTGGTGTGTGTTGGTGTTGGTGGTGTGTGTGTTGGTGGTGGTGGTGTGTGTTGGTGGTGGTGCTGTGTTGGTGGTGGTGGTGGTGTGTGTGTTGTTATTGTTGTTGTTGGTGGTGGTGTGTGTGTTGTGTGTGGTGTGTGTTGGTGGTGGTGGTGGTGTGTGTGTGGTGGTGTTTCCTGTGGGGTGGTGGTGTGTGTGTAGCGGGGGAGTGTTATGTTGTTGTTGGTGGTGGTGTGTGTGTTGGTGGGTTTACCTGGAGTTTACCTGGAGAGAATTCCAGGGGTCAACGCCCCTGCGGCCCGATCTGTGACCAGGCCTCATGTTGGATCAGAACCTGATCAACCAGGCTGTTACTCCTGGCCGCACGCAGTCCAACGTACGAACCACAGCCTGGCTGGTCAGGTACTGACTTTAGGTGCCTGTCCAGTGCCTGCTTGAAGACAGCCAGGGGTTTGTGGTAATCCCCCTGATGTATGCTGGGAGGCAGTTGCATCCGGAGGCTTGTATACAACCACGATGACCAGGTTTTGATTCTCGACCTTTATTGCTAATACTTCAACTACATCATTTGAGGCATTTAGTAGTTCTGAGCATATAAGTGACTGTGATATACAGGACAACCCCCCTTTTTGCCTGTTCACTCTGTCGCATCTGTATAGGTCGTAGCCTGGGATCCATATTTCATTGTCCAAGTGATCTCTTATGTGGGTCTCTGTGAAAGCCGCAAACATTACATTTGACTCTGTAAGCAGTCCACAGATGTAAGGTATCTTGTTGTTCGTCGCTGGCTTTAGACCCTGTATATTTGCAAAGATGAATGTCCTCGGATTGGTGGTATGGGGGGTGGTGTGTGTTGGTGGTGTATGTTGGTGGTGTGTGTTGGTGGTGTGTGTTGGTGGTGTTTGTTGGTGGTGTTTGTTGGTGGTGGTGGTGGTGTGTGTTGGTGGTGTGTGTTGGTGGTGTGTGTTGGTGGTGGTGGTGTGTGTTGGTGGTGGTGGTGTGTGTTGGTGGTGGTGGTGTGTGTTGGTGGTGGTGGTGTGTGTTGGTGGTGGTGGTGTGTATTGGTGGTGGTGGTGTGTGTTGGTGGTGTACTCACCTATTTGTGGTTCCTCCTGGTCGCCACAGTGCTGTGTCTTGCTTTGCAGATGACACCTGAATCTGTATGACAGTGTCCACCGTTGAAGACACTGCAAGACTCCAAGCAGACATAAACCAAATCTTTAAATGGGCTGCAGAAAACAATATGAAGTTCAATGATGAGAAATTTTAATTACTCAGATACGGAAAACGTGAAGAAATTAAAATCTCATCGGAGTACAAAACTAATTCCAACCACACAATAGAGCGAAAAACTAATGTCAAAGACCTGGGAGTGATCATGTCAGAGGATCTCACCTTCAAAGACCATATCACCGTAGCAATCGCATCTGCTAGAAAAATGAAAGGATGGATAATGAGAACCTTCAAAACCAGGGATGCCAAGCCCATGTTGACACTTTACAGATCGCTTGTTCTATCTAGGCTGGAATATTGCTGCACACTAACTGCACCTTTCAAGGCGGGTGAAATTGCTGACCTTGAAAATGTGCAGAGAACCTTCACCGCACGCATAAGTGCGATAAACCACCTCAACTACTGGGAACGCTTGAAGTTCCTAAACCTGTACTCTAGAACGCAGGGGAGAGATACATTATTATATACACATGGAAAATTCTCGAGGATTAGTACCAAACTTGCACAGAGAGTCACTCCTACGAAGCAAAGACTCGGCAGACGATGTAACATCTCCACAATGAAGAGCAGGGGTGCCACTAGCACGTTGAGGGACAACACAATAAGTGTCAGGGGCCCAAGACTGTTCAACTGCCTCCCAGCATACATCAGGGGGATTACCAACAAACCCCTGGCTGTCTTCAAGCAGGCACTGGACAGCCACCTAAAGACGGTGCCTGACCAGCCAGGCTGTGTTTCGTACGTTGGACTGTGTGCGGCCAGCAGTAACAGCCTGGTTGATCAGGCTCTGATCCAACATGAGGCCTGGTCACAGACCGGGCCGCAGGGGCGTTGATCCCTGGAACTCTCTCCAGGTATACTCCAGGTATCGTGTTTCCCCTAACCCTCCTGTCCTCCAGAGTCGTCAGGCCGATTTCCTGGAGTACCTGGAGTTTACCTGGAGAGGGTTTCGGGGGTCAACGCCCCCGCGGCTCGGTCTGGGACCAGGCCTCATAGTGGATCAGGGTCTGATCAACCAGGCAGTTACTTCCGGCCGCACGCAAACTGACGTACGAACCACAGCCCGGGTGGTCAGGTACTGACTTTAGGTGCCTGTCCAGTGCCTGCTTGAAGACAGCCAGGGGTCTGTTGATAATCCCCCTAATGTATGCTGGGAGGCAGTTGAACAGTCTTGGGCCCCGGACACTTATGGTGTTGGCTCTCAGTGTACTCTGGCACCACTGCTTTTCATCGGGGGAATGCTGCATCTCCTGCCGAGTCTTTTGCTTTCATAGGGAGTGATTTTCGTGTGCAGGTTTGGTACTAATCTCTCCAGAACCTTCCAAGTGTATATTATCATGTATCTCTCTCGCCTGCGTTCCAGGGAATACAGATCAAGGACCTTCAACCTTTCCCAGTAATTTAGGTGCTTTATCGTACTTATATGTGCTGTGAAAGTTCTTTGTACACTCTCCAGGTCTGCAATATCACCAGCCTTGAAGGGGGCCGTTAGTGTACAGCAGTATTCCAGCCTAGAGAGAACAAGTAATTTGAAGAGTGTCATCATGGGCTTGGCGTCCCTAGTTTTGAAGGTTCTCATTATCCATCCTATCATTTTCCTAGCTGATGAGGTAGATACATTGTTGTGGTCTTTAAATGCGAGATCCTCTGACATTATTACTCCCAAGTCCTTCACATTTCTTTTTCGCTCTATTGTATGGTTAGAATTTGTCGTATACCCTGATACATTTTTTATTTCCTCAAGTTTTCCATATCTGAGTAGTTGAAATTTCTCCTCGTTGAACTTCATATTGTTTTGAGTGACCCATTTGAAGATTTGGTTGATGTCCACTTTGAGTCTTGCAGTGTCTTCGATGGAGGTCACTGCCATGACAATCCAGTGTCATCCGCAAAGGAAGACATGGAGCTATGGCTTACATCTCTATGTCAGATATGAAGATGAGGAACAGGATGGGAGCGAGTACTGTGCCTTGTGGAACAGAACTTTTCTCCGTGGCTACCTGGGACTTTACTCTATTTACTATTACTCTTTGTGTTCTATTTGTTAGGAAGTTATAGATCCATCTACCAACTTTTCCTGTTATTCCTTTATCACGCATTTTGTGTGCTATTACACCATGGTCACACTTATTGAAAGCTTTTGCAAAGTCTGTGTATACTACATCTGTATTTTGTTTATCCTCAACAGCATCCAGGACCCTATCATAGTGGTCCAGGAGCTGGGACAGGCAGGAGCGACCTGCTCTAAACCCGTGTTGCCCTGGGTTGTGTAATTGATGGGTATCTAGGTGGTTGGTGATCTTGCTTCATAGAAACCTCTCAAAGATTTTTATGATATGGGATGTTAGTGTTATCGGTCTGTAGTTCTTTGCAATTGCTTTACTGCCACCTTTGTAGAGTGGGGTCATGTCTGTTGTTTTTAGTGAGTGTGGGATGACCCCTGTGTCCATGCTCCCTTTCCATAGAATGCTGAAGGAACGCGATAGGGGCTTCTTGCAATTCTTAATGAACACGGAGTTCCATGAGTCTGGGCCTGGAGCAGAGTGCACAGGCATGTCATTTATTGCCTTTTCAAAGTTTTGTGGAGTTATAATAATATCCGAGATTTTTGAGATGACCAAATTTTGCGTTTCGTTCATAAGGAATTTCCCTTAACCTTTCTTCGTAGGACAATCCCCTTACCTCTGGGACTAGCCTTGTTGCAAACCTTTGCACTTTCTTTAATTTCTTGACGTGCTTGACCATATAGGGGTTCTAAACTGGTTCTGCATGGGCCTCACGTACACGATGTACAGTCTTTAACGATTCCTTACTAAGGTATCGGAACGCTATTCTCAGGTTTGCCAGGCGCCCATATGCTGCCGCAGTTATCTGGTTGATGTGTTCATCCGGAGACGTGCTTGGTGTTATACTCACCCCAAGATTTTTCTCCTTGAGTGAGGTTTGCAGTCTTTGGTCACCTAGCCTATACTCTGTCTGCAGTTTTCTTTGCCCTTCCCCGATCTTCATGACTTTGCATTTGGTGGGGTTAAATTCGAGAAGCCAGTTGCTGGACCAGGTGTCCAGCCTGTCCAGGTCTCTTTGTAGTCCTGCCTGATCCTCGACTGATTTAATTCTTCTCATTAACTTCACATCATTTGCAAACAGGGACACTTCTGAGTCTATCTCTTCCATCATGTCATTCACATATACCAAAAATAGCACTGGTCCTAGGACTGACCCCTGTGGGACCCCGCTCGTCACAGGCGCTCACTCTGATATCTCATCCCGTACCATGACTCGTTGTTGCCTCCCTGTCAGGTATTCTCTGAGCCATTGCAGTGCCTTTCCTGTTATACACGCCTGACCCTCTAGCTTCTGCACTAATCTCTTGTGAGGAACTGTGTCGACGGCCTTCTTGCAGTCCAAGAAAATGCAGTCAACCCACCCCTCTCTCTCGTGTCTTACTTCTGTTACCTTGTCATAAATCTCCAGGAGGTTTGTGACACAGGATTTGCCTTCCCTGAATCTGTGCTGGGTGTCGTTTATAATCTTGTTCCGTACCAGGTGCTCCACCACTCTCCTCCTGATAAACTTCTCCATGACTTTGCATATTATACACATCAGTGACACTGGTCTATAGTTTAGTGCCTCGTTTCTGTTTCCTTTCTTAAAATTGGGAACTACATTTGCCGTCTTCCATGCCTCAGGTAATTGCCCAGTTTCAAGGGATGTGTTGAAAATTGTGGTTAGTGGCACACGGAGAGATGTTGTCCGGTCAGACCGCCTTTGAGGTATCAAGGTCACTTAGCAGCTTCTTCACCTCCTCAGTTGTGTGTATTTCATCCAACACTTCTTGGTATATTCCCTATTGGTGTCCCTTTCTGTACTGTCTTCCCAGAGTCCTTCCTGTCTCCACTGTAAATACTTCTTTAAATCTCGTGTTGAGCTCCTCACAGACCTCTTGATCGTTTCTTGTGAGCTCCCCACCTTCTTTCCTCAGCCTGATCACCTGGTCTTTGACTGTTGTCTTCCTCCTGATGTGGCTGTACAGAAATTTCGGGTCAGACTTGACTTTCGATGCTATGTTGTTTTCGTACTGTCGCTGGGCCTCCCTCCTTATCTGTGCATACTTGTTTCTGGCTCTTCGACTAATCTCTTTTTTTTTCCTGGATCCTTTGTCTTCTGTACTTTTTCCATTCTCTAGTGCACTTAGTTTTTGCCTCCCTACACCTTTGGGTAAACCAAGGGCTCATTCTGGTCTTCCCATTATTTCTGTTGCCCTTGGGAATAAACCTTTCCTCTGCCTCCTTGCATTTTGTTGTTGAGTAGCCCATCATTTCTACCAATTCTTTTTCCCACTGAACCTCCTGCAGGAAGTTCCTCATACCTGTCTAGTCCCCCCTTTTATAGTTTGGCTTTTCCAATTCTATTCCTGTTATCCTCTCCACTTGTAACTCTACTATGTATTCAAAGCTCAGAACCACGTGATCACTAGCTCCAAGGGGCCATTCATATGTGATGTCCTCAATGTCTGAGCTACTCAGGGTGAACACGAGGTCCAGTCTCGCTGGTTCATCCTCCCCTCTTTCTCTGGAAGTGTTCCTAACATGTTGATTCATCATCTTGGCTCTCCATGTTTCTGGACCCCCATGTGGCTCCAGGTTTTCCCAATCGATCTTCCTGTGGTTGAAGTCGTCCATAACCAGTAACTTTGCTCTGCTCGAGTGAGCTCTTCTTGCCACCTCAGCCAGTGTGTCCATCATTGCTCTGTTGTTCTCTTCATATTCCTCTCTTGGCCTCCTGCAGTTCTGTGGTGGGTTATACATCACTGCAATGACTACCTTATGTTCCCCAGACTGAATTGTACCTACTATGTAATCCCTTTCTATAATCTCGTCTATTCCTTCCATTTCCTCAAATCCCCATCAGTTTTTAAAGAGCAGTTGCAACCCCTCCTCCCCTCTGCTCCTTCTATTTTTCCTCAGGATCTGATATCCCGGTGGGAAGATTGCGTCTGTTATTGTCTCAGTGAGTTTCGTTTCTGTGACTGCTATGATGTCTGGGGGCGTCTCTGTAGTGGTGGTGTGTGTTGGTGGTGAGTGTTGGTGATGTGTGTTGGTGGTGAGTGTTGGTGGTGTGTGTTGGTGGTGTGTGTTGGTGGTGAGTGTTGGTGGTGTGTGTTGGTGGTGTGTGTTGGTGGTGAGTGTTGGTGGTGTGTGTTGGTGGTGAGTGTTGGTGGTGTGTGTTGGTGGTGTGTGTTGGTGGTGTGTGTTGGTGGTGTGTGTTGGTGGTGTGTGTTGGTGGTGTGTGTGTGGGTGGTGTGTGTTGGTGGTGGTGTGTGTGTGGTGGTGTGTTGTGTGGTGGTGGTGTTGGTGGTGTGTGTTGGTGGTGTGTGTTGGTGGTGTGTGTTGGTGGTGTGTGTTGGTGGTGAGTGTTGGTGGTGTGTGTTGGTGGTGAGTGTTGGTGGTGTGTGTTGGTGGTGTGTTGGTGGTGGGGTTGGTGGTGTGTGTTGGTGGTGGTGTTGGTGGTGTGTGTTGGTGGTGTGTGTGTGGTGGTGTGTGTTGGTGGTGTGTGTTGGTGGTGGTGTTGGTGTGTGGTGTGTGTGGTGGTGTGGTGTTGGTGGTGTGTGTTGGTGGTGTGTTGGTGGAGTGTTGGTGGTGTGTGTTGGTGGGTGGTGGTGTGTTGGTGGTGGTGTTGGTGGTGTGTGTGTGGTGGTGTTTGGTGGTGTGGTGGTGTGTTGTGGTGAGGTGGTGGTGTGTGGTGGTGTGTTGGTGGTGTGTGTTGGTGGTGTGTGTTGGTGGTGTGTGTTGGTGGTGTGTGTTGGTGGTGTGTGTTGGTGGTGTGTGTTGGTGGTGGTGTTGGTGGTGTGTGTTTGGGTGGTGTGTGTTGGTGGTGTGTGTTGGTGGTGTGTTGGTTGGTGGTGGGTGTGTTGGTGGTGTGTTGGTGGGTGGTGTGTAGTTGGTGTGTGTGGTGTTTGGTGGTGTGTGTTGGTGGTGGTGTGGTGTGTTGGTGGTGGTGTTGGTGGTGTGTTGGTGTGTGGTTGGTGTGTGTGTTGGTGGTGTGTGTTGGTGGTGTGTGTTTGGTGGTGTGTGTTGGTGGTGTGTGTTGGTGTGTGTTGGTGTTGGTGGTGTGTGTTGGTGGTGTGTGTTGGTGTGTGTTGGTGGTGTGTTGGTGGTGTGTGTTGGTGGTGGTGTGTTGGTGGTGTGTGTTGGTGGTGTGTGTTGGTGGTGTGTGTTGGTGGTGGTGTTGGTGGTGTGTGTTGGTGGTGTGTGTTGGTGGTGTGTGTTGGTGGTGAGTGTTGGTGGTGTGTGTTGGTGGTGTGTGTTGGTGGTGTGTGTTGGTGGTGTGTGTTGGTGGTGTGTGTTGGTGGTGTGTGTTGGTGGTGTGTGTTGGTGGTGTGTGTTGGTGGTGTGTGTTGGTGGTGTGTGTTGGTGGTGTGTGTTGGTGGTGTGTGTTGGTGGTGTTGTGTGTGTGGTGTGTGTTGGTGGTGGGTGTGGTTGGTGGTGTGTTGGTGGTGTGTGTTGGTGGTGTGTGTTGGTGGTGTGTGTTGGTGGTGTGTGTTGGTGGTGTGTGTTGGTGGTGTGTGTTGGTGGTGTGTGTTGGTGGTGTGTGTGGTGGTGTGTGTTGGTGGTGTGTGTTGGTGGTGTGTGTTGGTGGTGTGTGGTGTGTGTGGGGGTGTGTTGGTGGTGTGTGTTGGTGGTGTGTGTTGGTGGTGTGTGTTGGTGGTGTGTGTTGGTGGTGTGTGTTGGTGGTGTGTGTTGGTGGTGTGTGTTGGTGGTGTGTGTTGGTGGTGTGTGTTGGTGGTGTGTGTTGGTGGTGTGTGTTGGTGGTGTGTGTTGGTAGTGTGTGTTGGTGGTGTGTGTTGGTAGTGTGTGTTGGTGGTGATGGTGATAGTGGTTGTGGTGGTGGTTGTGGTAGCGGTGGTGGTAGTGATAGTTCATGTGGTATACCTGGAGAGGGTTTCGGGGGTCAACGCCCCTGCGGTCCTGTCTGAGACCAGGCCTAATGGTGGATCAGGGTCTGATCAACCAAGCTGTTACTGCTGGCCGCACGCATCTCGACGAACGAACCACAGCCCGGCTGATCAGGTACTGACTTTAGGTGCTTGTCCAGCGCCTTCTTGAAGACAGCCAGGGGTCTATTGGTAATTCCCCTTATGTATGCTGGGAGGCAGTTGAACAGACTTGGGTCCCTGACACTTATTGTGTTGTCTCTCAGTGTACTAGTGGCACCCCTGCTTTTCATTGGGGGGATGTTGCATCTCCTGCCGAGTCTTCTGCTTTCGTAGGGAGTGATTTTCGTGTGCAGATTTGAGATTAGTCCCTCTAGGATTTTCCAGGTGCAGATTATGATGTATGTTTCTCGCCTGTGTTCCAAGGAGTACAGGTCAAGGGACTCCAACCGTTCCCAGTAACTGAGGTACTTTATGGTGTATATGTCAGATATGAGGATGAGGAAAATTATGCTGGCCTTATAGAACAGTTTTTTCACTGTAGGCAGGACCGACCATGCAAGACCATGTCATAGTGGTCCAGTAGTTATGAGAGGCAGGAGCGACCATCCAAGACCATGTCATAGTAGTCCAGTAGTTGTGAGAGGCAGGAACGACCATCCAAGACCATGTCATAGTGGTCCAGTAGTTGTGAGAGATAGGAGGGACCATCCAAAACCATGTCATAGTGGTCCAGTAGTTGTGAGAGGCAGGAACGACCATCCAAGACCATGTCATAGTGGTCCAGTAGTTGTGAGAGGCAGGAACGACCATCCAAGACCATGTCATAGTGGTCCAGTAGTTGTGAGGCAGGAACGACCATCCAAGACCATGTCATAGTGGTCCAGTAGTTGTGAGAGGCAGGAACGACCATCCAAGACCATGTCATAGTGGTCCAGTAGTTGTGAGAGACAGGATTATTACAAAATACATCGTTTACCAGAGTAGTTCTCCTGAGAGAATACTAGAAGGTCGTCTTATTGATCCCCTCTACCACCTTCCCTCTTGCTAATTATGTAAGTTTGTTAGTTATAATTCTAGTCCAGTTATGGTGTATTGTGGCGTCTCAGTGTCACTCGTGTATTGTGTGGCGTCTCAGTGTCACTCGTGTATTGTGGCGTCTCAGTGTCACTCGTGTATTGTGTGGCGTCTCAGTGTCACTTGTGGTGTATTGTGGCGTCTCAGTGTCACTCGTGTATTGGTGGCGTCTCAGTGTCACTCGTGTATTGTGGCGTCTCAGTGTCACTCTGTGTATTGTGTGGCGACTCAATGTCACCCTTTTGCATGTTGGGTCTCAATGTCACTTGTGTATTGTGTAGCTTCATGTAACAATCTTGATATTTGGTATCTCCGTGTCACTGTATATTTGTGGCGTCTCAGTGTCACTCGTGTATTGTGATGTCTCAGTGTCAATCGTGTCGTATTGTGTGACGTCTCAGTGTCACTCGTTAGTTACCATTTGTACTCCTAGGCACATGTCGATTTGACACTAGGGCCTGTTGTATGTATGGTGTGTGTGTGTGTGTAAGGAAACACTTCGAAATGTTTCCGCCCTGCGGAATAGAACCTTGGCCCTGTGCAAAGTGAGCTTTACCACTAGGCCACCTGGTGTGTATTGTGTTGGCCCCTTAGTGTCACTCGTGATTGTGTGCGTCCATGTCACTCGTGTATTGTGGCGTCTCAGTGTCACTCGTGTATTGTGTGGCGTCTCAGTGTCACTCGTGTATTGTGGCGTCTCAGTGTCACTCGTGTATTACAACTCAATACAAACCTAGAAGCCAGAGTTGAGAAGTTTAACAATGAAAGTTGTATAATTGGTAATATTGACAATGAACATAATCTTAATAATTATGGTAATATACTCCTTCATAAATCTTGGTGTATAACTTTAGTATGCAATATATACGCATTATATTTATTAGGTTTAATCTGTGAATTATATTTCAATGTCGTTGTCAGTACTTTAGGTAAGAAAGTTAACACTAAGACCCTCAGAAACTACGTTGATGTAATGAAGGGTACAGGAGTAATATTGTGTACTCACTATATGTGGTTGCTGGGGTCGAGTCATAGCGCCTGGCCCCGCCTCTTCGCTGGTCCATGAGCTCTATCGTACCTCTTCTTAAAGCTATTTATGGATCCTGCCTCCACTACATCACTCTCCAGATTGTTCCACTTCCTGACAACTCTATGACTGAAGAAATACATCCTAATATCCCTGTGACTCAAATGAGTCTTCAAATTCCAGTTGTGACCCCTTGTTGCTGTGACCCCTTGTTGTTGTGACCCCTTGTTGTTGTGACCCCTTGTTGCTATGTCCCATGTCTGAAACATTCTGTCCCTATCCACCTTGTCAATTCCTCTCAGCATTTTATGTTATCATGTCCTCCCTATCCCTCCTGTCCTCCAGTGTCGTCAGGTCAATTTCCATTAAGTTCTCCTCGTAGGACAGACCCCTCAGTTCCAGGACTAGTCTTGTTGTAAAGCTTTGCACTTCCTCTAATTTCTTGACGTGCTTGACCAGGTGTGGGTTACAAACTGGTGCTGCATACTCTAGTATGGGCCTGATGTACACGGTGTACAAATTCTTGAACTATTCCAATACTAAGGTGTCAAAACACTATTCTCAGGTTTGCCAGCCGTCCGTATGCTGCAGCAGTTATCTGGTTGATGTGCGCCTCAGGGGATATGCTCGGTATGATACTCACCCCAAGATCCTTTTTCTTGAATGAAGTTTGCAGGTCTTTGGTGGTGTTAAACTCCAGGAGCCAGTTGTTGGACCAGGCTTGCATCCTGTCCAGATCCCTTTGTAGTCCTATCTGATCCTCATCCATTTGGGTTCTTCGCTCCACATATCCCTTCGCTCATGTCATTCACATATTCCAGAAACAGCTCTGGCCTTAGGACTGACCCTTGTGGAACCCCGCTCGTCACAGGCGCCCACTCTGACACCTTGTCACCTACCATTATTCATTGTTTACTTCCTGTCAGGTATTCTCTGATCTACTGTAGTGCCTTTCCTGTTATCCCTGCTTGCTCCTCCAGCTTTTGCACTAATCTCTTGTGTGAAACTGTGTCGAGAATCTGCTTACAGTCGAAGAAAATGGAATCTACCCATCCCTCTCTCTTGTCTTACATTTGTCACCTTAGCGTAAAACTCCAGTAGGTTTGAGACAGGATTTCCCTTCCCTGAAACCTTGCTGGTTATGTATAAACTCATTCGTTTATAGGTGTTCCACCAGTCTTCTGATAATGTTCTCCATAACTTTGCATACTGTACATGTCAGTGACACTGGTCTGCAGTTTAATGTTTTCCTGTCTGTCTTCTTCCTTAAAAATTGGGACTATATCTGCTGTCTTCCACGCCTCAGGTAGTCGCCTTTTTTCTTATAGATATGTTGAGGATTGTTGTTAGTGGTACACACAGTGCCTCTGCTCCCTTTCTCAGGACCCATTGATAGATGTTGTCCGGTCCCACCATCTTTGAGGTATCTAGTTCTCTTAGCTCCCTCTTCACCTCCTCCTCGGTTGTGTGTATTGTGTCCAGCACTTGTTGGTGTACCCCACCATTCCGACTTTCTGGAGTCTTTTCTGTCTCCACTGTAAATGCCTCCTTAAATCTTGTGTTGAGCTCTTCATATATTTCTCGGTCGTTTCTTATGATCTTCCCAACTTCCTTCCCCAGCCTGTTTACCTGGTCCTTGACTGTTATTTTCTTCCTGATATGGCTGTGCAACAACTTCAGGTCGGATTAGGCTTTCGATTCTATGTCATTTTCGTATTGCACTGGGCCTCCCCCCTTATATGTGAATGTTCTTTTCTGGCTCTTCGACAAATCTCTTTGTTTTCCTGGTTCCTTTGTCTTCTGTACTTTTTCCATTCTCTAGCTCAATTTTGGTCTCTCTACACCTTTGGGTGAACAAGGGCTCGTTCTGGTCTTCCCATTTTTTTTTGTGTGTGTGTTAGTTACCATTTTGTCCTAGGCACATGTCGATTAGACACTAGGCCTGTTGTATGTGTGTGTGTGTAACGAAACACTTCGAAATGTTTCGGCCCCGCCGATAATTGAACCCGGGCCCTCCGTGCGTGAAGCAAGAGCGCTAGCCACCATGCCATCGGGGCGTGTGTGTGTGTGTGTCCTGGGTTAGACTCGACTTAGAATGTAACTGACAAAACAAGTCTGTTGATAAGCTGACTTCTGACCCATAGAGAAAGGTAACATAACAGCTTGCTAGAACAGTAGGACGACCAATTCGTCAAACAGCAATACTGCTGGAAGCTGCTGGGAACAGTACAGCCTCAGGCAAGGAAAGAGCAAACCCTAAAACTGCGCTAAATGTGGATCACCAGTAAGTCATCCACATAAGGCAAGAAAAAACTCTTATTACTGAAACTAAATTCACTTCCAAACCCCAACTACGACAGACAGAACAAGGCAGGACTGTGGCATGCTAAGAGTACGTTACGTTTTATTTGTCATATGTGGCACACCCATATATATATATAGGTATGCCCTCCTGACTAGCGAACCAGCTGCTAAGAGTATAGTAGGCGAGGCCCCTCCTGTTATGGTTCAACCCAGAAAATAACACAGAAGCTTACCAAAGTTATGAGGCGATGTCTGGGACTCCAGACTTTCAAGTCTAGTGACTCACACTTCTCACTGGATCTCTTGCTTCCAAATTTGCTACTCTGTACATAGTGTATATACAATGTATGCTTATTGGTAAAGGAATAATAATATAGTATTTACTGCTGACTTGCTCGATCCTCATTCCTACCTTAGTTAACATCCTGACACTACTACAACCAGGTGTGCAGGCCACAAGACTACACCTGTGTTCGTAATATGGGGAGTCTGTCCCGAAGCTATTGTCAGCTGCATTGTCTGTACGAGCCTGCCTACGTTGTTGCACTGCAAACCTAAGTTATTGCATGCTAGTGCTTCATATTACATTGAGCGTATTGCAACCTAGAGTATACCTGGACAGGGTTTCGGGGGGTCAACGCTCCCACGGCCCGGTCTGAGACCAGGCTTCGTTAGTGTTTTTTTATGGTACTGGTGGGTTATGTCAACGACATGTGTTAATTAAATGACTGGTGATTGAATATAGGCTGCAAAAGTTACCCAGACTCTCCTTACAGCACTGCTGGCGAATTGTTCCTTCTATTGGTACAGAGTATCGCAGCAGTGTTACACAGCTTCGTGACTGTATACACAAGCTAAGGTCTGACTCGTACAATATGGTGTTAGAAAATAGTCGTGCAGGTATGGGAACTGTTATTCACCACTTAGTTTCATTAGCACTTGACTTACCTAAAGTCAGTCTTGAGCACACCAGCGAGCACCTGCCTTTGTAGCCAGGATCTGATAGACAGCAGGAGAGGACACAGCTTCGGCTGATAGACAGCAGGGGAGGAGACAGCTTCGGCTGATAGACAGCAGGGGAGGAGACAGCTTCGGCTGATAGACAGCAGGGGAGGAGACAGCTTCGGCTGATAGACAGCAGGGGAGGAGACAGCTTCGGCTGATAGACAGCAGGGGAGGAGACAGCTTCGGCTGATAGACAGCAGGGGAAGAGACAGTACTATTGATAATAATTTCAGTGTGACTAGTACCTCGGTTTTCCGATGATGAATTAACAGTTGTTTGAGTGTTTCGACACCCAGGCTGCAGCTCTGTGATGGCCGCTTGAGCTCTGGCCAACACTGATTAATACAACATTAAACTATGACGACACACAAGAATTCACAGCTGGTTTGAGTGATGAAGACTTTGCTAATTACCACGTTTTTAAAGCGGCTGTACTTGGTGGATATCATTGTATTCCAGCCAAATATAAGCGGGAATTCAAGTTAAGGAAGCATGGACTCTGTGTACAATCTTAAAACTTCCACTAAGTGGAACAAGACCACTAGTGTGCTGGTGATGCTCACTGACACTCTCCTCGAGTCAGTTGGACCAGATGTAAGGTGTTGCCTAGAAGAGCACTCTGTGACAACTGCTATGGAGGCGCCTAGCATTGCAGACACATCTCAGGGTAATGGCTCCTTGTTTGAGCGATCTCTTAGATTTTCTTGGCACCAGCTTCTTGTGGATCTCTGAATATCGTCAGAGATGGAAGCTGCAGGTGGAAGATGACGTCTGTCTCAAAACCAGCAAGGAGCACGAGACAAGATTCCCGAGGCCCTAATGTGTCACTACTGCCATAAGCCTCGCCACATCATGGACACCTGGCCCAGGTTAAATAAGAGTCCTGCTAGTTGTTAGACCATACCACAACCTCTGGGCGAATCAGCGGGATATAGATGCCTATATGACATCTTTTAATGGTAATAGTCAAATCTCCCTTAAAGAGCAGGAATGTCCCACTGAAGTATCCACCTTCAGGGATACCTGGGATTATTGATCCCTCTTACAAGAAGTGGGATTTCCAATTACTGAGGAAACATCTTTAAACTCCTCGGTGTTGTTAGAAGCTTATGGGGGATTATGTTAGTTTAATATCTTTATTATGCACCCCATACCCATCCTGTGGGCGGTAGTCAAAAGATTACAGAGGTACATAATGGGTCCAGAGACTGGACCTCAAAGTTTTGATAACAGAACAAGGTACAAGGTAATAAACTCACAAGTTTCAAAGGTAATGAATCATGTAGGTAATATGGAGGGGCAGTCTTTTTGTGTTCCTCTACATAGGATTTAACTATCAGGAGGATTCCTCATGAAAGATGCTTTATTGTTACTTGGCAACAATGTTCTACATTCTAGATACTGTCCCGAGTCCACTGTAGCTACAGAAGCCTCGTGTCTGGTGTTGGCCATAACTCGAGCAATGTCCAAAGGGAAGTCTGAAGAGAATGTTGACCTTATCTTTGAAAAAATTCTATCTATGGCTAGACAATTTACAAGGAAAACTGGTCACGGCCTCGTAAATCTAGTGAAATCTGTGACACCACCTACGACTGCTGCACCTCTCCTGTCTACGGTATATAAGCTACTCTTCGTTGTGTTCTTTTCAAGATTGATGGACTGACTACATCGACTCAAGGCCGAGGGACTGATTACCTCAAACTCCTCCTGTTCTTCACGATTCTCCTTTGTATGGACTGATGAAGCCACTGTGTGGCGAAACGTTTCCTCAATAATGATACCCAAGTGTTGCATGTGTGTCTAATTTATCAGTGAAAAGTCCTTGATCAAACCTTCCTATCCTGGAGTCACAGAATTGCCAGACGCCTCTGTCTCCATGGCCGAGGGAAGACCTTCCGAGAACAACAACAAAGGGATCCGTCTGTGGCTTCTCAGCTTCCATGGTGAATCTAACTAGTCATATGGCTAATATATTATAAACAATCACCTGCTATTTAGTCCAGCTACTGGTAAGGAAGTTAGGGAAGTGTTAAAATCAGATAGGCTTTTAATACCTAAGAAATTCAGACCTCAGGTACTGAAAATAGCTCACAGTTCGTCCTCAGGAGGACAATTAGGTGTCACTAAAATCCTTTTCAAGGTACTCCATTTTTATTGGCCAGTTATAAGACGAAATGTGCGGACTTACATCCAATTCCGTTGTGAGTGCCAGCAGTTTGGTAAACCCAGACACTACACTGAACCCGCACCTCTTCCAGATCTTCTAATGGAGAACCATTTGTGGATCTAATCATCGCCTGTGTGGAACCCTTACCTAAAGCCTAGTTAGGTATCCAATATCTATTATCATTATAGATAAAACTACTAGGTATCCTGAGGCAGTACCTATGCATAGTATTAATATTAGGGCCATTCTGAAAGCCCTCGTTAAATTTAATTCCCACTTTGGCATTTCGCAATCTATTCCTATGTTGTTTGCAGTGCGAGAAACTGTACAGGATTCAGCAGGGTACAGTCCTTTTCAGCTGATTTATGGCTATATTGTGAGAGGCCCACTGCTCGTGTTTCAGGAAGGATGGTTGAGAGAGGACCCCTGCAATACGCCCTACGACCCTATGTCAAGATTGCTAGTTGCTCGTCAACTAGCTATGACCAATCGAAAAATGGCCCAAATTAACATGAAACAGAGGCATGACAGAACTTCTAAATTTCGTGTTGATCCAGAAACCTGTGCTTGGATACCCAATTAGCCCACCCTGTTCCAAAAACTGATCCATCAGGTTATTAAAGGACTTGAAAGTCAGGGCGGCCTGGACGATGTAGGTGTGGTTGCCGATACGTGGGATCAACAAGTGTCCCGTCTTAAATACCTCTCCGAGAGGTTCACAACATTCAAACTAACTGTTAACCTTAGTACGTCATCTCTTGGCCAATATTCTATAACTTTCCTAGGAAATGAAGTAGGTAGTGGTACAGTGGTACAGTGGTACAGTGGTACAGTGGTGCCCAAATTTACCAAAGTCTTGGCTATTCAATATTATCTCGCTTCCCAGGATAAGTCTCTGCGAAGATTATAAGTAATGATAAAGTTTTGCAGGAAATTTTGCTGTAATTTTGCAGACAATGTAGACCCCCTGACCTCTCTTACAAGTTTACCTGGAGAGGGTTTCGGGGGTCAACGCCCCCGCGGCCCGGTCTGTGACCAGGCCTCATGGTGGATCAGGGCCTGATCAACCAGGCTGTTACTGTTGGCCGCACGCAGTCCAACATACGAACCACAGCCTGTCTGGTTAGGCACCGACTTTAGGTGGCTGTCCAGTGCCTGCTTGAAGACAGCCAGGGGTTTGTTGGTAATCCCCCTGATGTATGCTGGGAGGCAGTTTAACAGTCTTGGGCCCCTGACACTTATTGTGTTGTCCCTCAACGTGCTAGTGGCACCCCTGCTCTTCATTGGGGGGATGTTACATCGGCTGCCGAGTCTTTTGCTTTCGTAGGGAGTGATTTTTGTGTGCAAGTTTGGTACTAAGCCCTCGAGAATTTTCCATGTGTATATAATAATGTATCTCTCCCGCCTGCGTTCTAGGGAGTACAGGTTTAGGAACTTCAAGCGTTCCCAGTAGTTGAGGTGGTTTATCGCACTTATGTGTGTGGTGAAGGTTCTCTGTACATTTTCAAGGTCAGCAATTTCACCCGCCTTGAAAGGTGCAGTTAGTGTGCAGCAATATTCCAGCCTAGATAGAACAAGCGATCTGTAAAGTGTCAACATGGGCTTGGCATCCCTAGTTTTGAAGGTTCTCATTATCCATCCTATCATTTTTCTAGCTGATGTCATTGATACACTGTTATGGTTCTTGAAGGTGAGATCTTCTGACATGATCACTCCCAGGTCTTTAACATTAGTTTTTTGCTCTATTGTGTGGTTGAAATTTGTTTTATACTTCAATATAGTTTTAATTTCCTCACGTTTTCCATATCGGAGTAATTTAAATTTCTCATCATTGAACTTCATATTGTTTTCTGCAGCCCATTTAAAGATTTGGTTTATGTCTGCTTGGAGTCTTGCAGTGTCTTCCATGGTGGACACTGTCATGCAGATTCGGGTGTCATCTGCAAAGGAAGACACAGCACTGTGGTTTATATCCCTGTCTATGTCCGATATGAGGATGAGGAACAGGATGGGAGCAAGTACTGTGCCTTGTGTAACAGCTTTTCACAGTAGCTGCCTCAGACTTTACTCTGTTGACTACTACTCTTTGTGTTCTACATGTTAGGAAATTATAGATCCATCTACCAACTTTTCCTGTTATTCCTTTATCACGCATTTTGTGTGCTATTACACCATGGTCACACTTGTTAAAGGCTTTTGCAAAGTCTGTGTATATAACGTCTGCATTCTGTTTGTCTTCTAGAGCATCCACGACCTTGTCGTAGTGGTCCAGTAGTTGGGACAGACAGGAGCGACCTGCACTAAACCCATGCTGCCCTGGGTTGTGTAATTGATGGATATCTAGATGGGTGGTGATCTTGCTTCTTAGAACCCTTTCAAAGATTTCTTAGCAAATTAGATTTAATTGGTCTTCAAATTATCAATAGGTTTTTGACAGAGACGTCTGTTATGCGCTGTTCCCATACTATTGCCTCCAGATTATTCAACACAGTTTGTGTTACAGGTTGACGCATGTGAGTCTCAAGTGGATCCAGTGTTACTTAAGCATCAGGTGAGGTAGGTGTTCAGCCCATGGCTTACCATTCAGCCAAATACCCGGCTTATCAGCGGGCTTAACTACACCATTGAAAAGGACGTCCTGGCCCTGGTACTTCCGCTGGACCCTTTAAACATTTTTATATCCATATATGGTGACCGTCCTCAGTGAGCACGGTCTTCTGACCTACATCAGCAGCATGAAGAATAAAAACACTCGTCTCAGGTACCGGACGTTGCATGTGCAACATTATAATGTCTATCTGGCACATTGCTGGCAAAGAAAGTGTTAGCCGACTCTCTCTCCAGAACTTTTGTTAAGAATGTTTGTGTATGTGTTTGGGAAAAATAGGTACTAAGCTCTATTTTATCCTTATAGTCTATTTTATCCTTATAGTAAAATTTGAGTAAATCTGGCCATAAAGTTGTTTTTGGTGAGGGGGAGACTGGTCCCATTCACAAGTGTCTTGGACCTATGCAAGACCTACTGTCTGCTGTCTAGATCTCAGGTTCCTGCCTGACTTTTAAGTCCTCTATGGTTCGAACACTACCTACTGAGTAAACTGGTTGAGAGGAAAGGCGGTTCCATTAGCAATTAGTGCCATGGTGGCACACTGCCCATTGAGGGAGGCCTAGTCCTGGATATTAGATCCCTTGTGGGGTTGTAACATGCTAAGATTATGTTACATTTTACTTGGAGTATGTCACAAACCCGTATAGGCATGCCCTCTCGACCAGGGAACCAGGTGCTAAGAGTATAGCAGGCGAGGCCCACATTTAATGCTAGCACCTTGGTTCAGTCCAGACAATAAGGAAACTCGCCAATGTTTTGAAGAGATGTTTGGGACTCGTGGATCAGACTTAAGTCTGGTCTCTCACACTTCTCACTGTGTCTCTTGTTTGCGAGTACAACATCCAGTCCTACTGGATGCGCTACTCTGAAGGATTGTGTGGGTCAGTGGTCTAGAGCGTCATGTGTTTGCGCTTACCATGAGGCGGGCCAAAGGAGCATGGGTTCGACCCCTGGCTAGTGCAGTGTAGTTATTGGTCAATACCACTCGGTCGTGGTTACAATAATATATTAGTTACAAAGAAGGCCACTAGCAGGCCTAGGCATGCAAGGCAGGCATGTCTTTATCTGTGTCGTAAACATCATGACTGCTATCACCATCTAGTGCACTGTCTTTCATGTCTGTGTTCTTACAGGTACTGTCCTCCAAGACAGCATCAACACAAGGGGTGACAGCTTACAGGTACTGTCCTCCAAGACAGTACCAGCACCAGGGATGACTTTCCCATCTGTCATACCAGACTGTCAAGTCTTCTAAGAGAAGGATATTATTTAGGTGTTTCTGTCCTTTAGAATAAATGTAATAGTCTCCCACAGGTGTCTGTGGAAGTTTTGGTAGTTGTGGTAGCTGTGGTAGTGCTGGCAGTTGCGGTAGTTGTGGTAGTTATGGTAGGGGTGGTAGTTGTGGTAGTGATGGTAGGGGTGGTAGTAGTGGTAGGTGTGGTTGGGGTGGTAGAGGCGGTAGTAGTGGTAGTGATGGTAGGGGTGGTAGTAGTGGTAGTGATGGTAGGGTTGGTAGTAGTGGTAGTGATGGTAGGGGTGGTAGTAGTGGTAGTGATGGTAGGGGTGGTAGTAGTGGTAGGTGTGGTTGGGGTGGTATGGGTGGTAGTAGTGGTAGTGATGGTAGGGGTGGTAGTAGTGGTAGGGGTGGTAATGATTGTAGGGGTGGTAGTAGTGGTAGGGGTGGTAGTAGTGATAGGGGTGGTAGTAGTGGTAGGGGTGGTAGTAGTGGTAGGGGGGGTGGTAGTAGTGGTAGGGTGGTGGTAGGATGTGGATGTGAGTGGTAGGGGTGGTAGTAGTGGTAGGGGTGAGTAGTGATGATTGTATGGGTAGAGGTAGTAGTGATAGGTGGAGTGTGGTAGGGTGTAGTGGTAGGGGTGGTGTAGTGGTAGGGGTGGTAGTAGTGGTAGGGGGTAGTGGTAGGTGGTAGGGGTGGTAGTAGTGGTAGGGGGAGTGGTAGTGTGGAGGATGGTGGTGTAGTGGTAGGTGGAGGGGTGGTAGTAGTGGTAGTGAGTGGTAGGGTGTGTAGTGTAGGTGGTAGGTGTGGTGGGGTGGTTGTAGTGGTAGTAATGGTAGGGGTGGTAGTAGTGGTAGGGGTGGTAGTAGTGGTAGGGGTGGTAGTAGTGGTAGTGATAGTAGTAGTGGTAGGGGTGGTAGTAGTGGTAGGGGTGGTAGTAGTGGTAGTGATGGTAGGGGTGGTAGTAGTGGTAGTGATGGTAGGGGTGGTAGTAGTGGTAGGTGTGGTAGTGATGGTAGGGGAGGTAGTAGTGGTATGGGTGGTAGTAGTTGTAGGGGTGGTAGTAGTGGTATGGGTGGTAGTAGTGGTAGGGGTGGTAGTAGTGGTAGGTGTGGTAGGGGTGGTAGTAGTGGTAGGGGTGGTAGTAGTGGTAGAAGTGGTAGGGGTGGTAGTAGTGGTAGGGGTGGTAGTAGTGGTAGGGGTGGTAGTAGTGGTAGGGGTGGTAGTAGTGGTAGGGGTGGTAGTAGTGGTAGGGGTGGTAGTAGTGGTAGGGGTGGTAGGGGTGGTAGTAGTGGTAGGGGTGGTAGTAGTGGTAGGGGTGGTAGGGGTGGTAGTAGTGGTAGGGGTGGTAGTAGTGGTAGGGGTGGTAGTAGTGGTAGGGGTGGTAGTAGTGGTAGGGGTGGTAGGGGTGGTAGTAGTGGTAGGGGTGGTAGTGGTGGTAACGTTCGTGAAAATTATTCTGGGTAAGTGGGTGAAATGGTGGATAGGTGGGGTAGGAGGTGGCCATGGCCCTGGGTGTGGCCCTGGGGGGTGGCCCTGGGTGTTGCCCTGGGTGGGGGAGTGCCAGGCACCACGACTTGCTACCAGCAGTTAGGTAAGAACCATCACTCAGGTGACACGCACCTGCTACCACTGTGGCCACCAACTACCACTGTGGCCACCTACTACCACAGTGGCCACCTACTACCACAGTGCCACCTACTTCCACTGTGGCCACCTACTACCACAGTGACCATCTACTACCACTGTGGCCACCTACTACCACTGTGGGCACTTACTGACACTGTGGACACCTGCTGACACTTTGGCCACCTGCTGACACTGTAGACACCTGCTGACACTGTGGCCACCTGCTGACACTGTGGCCACTTGATACCACTGTGACCCCTTGCAGACAATGTGGACACCTGCTGACACTGTGGACACCTGCTGACACTGTGGGCACCTGCTGACACTGTGGCCACCAGCTGATACTGTGGCCACCTGCTGCCACTGTGGCCACCTGCTGCTACTGTGGCCATCTGCTGACACTGTGGCCACCTGCTGACACTGTGGCCACCTGCTGACACTGTGGCTATCTACTGAAACTGTGGCCACCTTCTACTATTGACCACCTAGTTCCACTGTCTGTCTATTAATCTACTGCACTCTATCAGTTATCTACTGCCACTGTCTACCAGTCATCTACTGCCACTGGCTACCAGTCATCTACTGCTACTGTCTACCAGTCATCTACTGCCACTGTCTACCAGTCATCTACTGCCACTGTCTACCAGTCATCTACTGCTACTGTCTACCTGGTTATTTACTGCCACTGTCTACCAGTCATCTACTGCCACTGTCTATCAGTCATCTACTGCTACTGTCTACCTGGTTATCTACTGCCACTGTCTATCAGTCATCTACTGCTACTGTCTACCTGGTTATCTACTGCCACTGTCTACCTGGTTATCTACTACAATCTGCTGGTTATCTACTGTCATTGTTCGAAAGTCTGTGTTCGGTGGTGTGTATTGGGCCTAGAGCCAGTGTTCGAAACGTCGCAAGAGACTTTCTGTCTTACTTTACTCAGGCTGGATGTGTTTGAAAGAGCTATACCAAGTTTCGAACGTACACGCAGTTTCGAACAATTGTGTGAATTGAGAGAGGGGAAAACATGTTGGGAATGCAAGTTCATTATAAGGTGGTTTGCTCGGTTCACAAGGGAAAGGACCCGGGTTCGATTCCTGGGCGAGGCGAGACATATGGTCAAGTCACCTTACACCTATTGCCCCTGTTCACCTAGCAGTAAGTCGGTACCTGAGTGTTAGGTGACTGTTGTGGGTGGTATCTTAGGGAAGAACCTAAGTACCACAGCGGATATAAGCCACTTTGGCTTTTATTTGGCTTGGCTTATTAATCTGAAAGCTTGGAGAGTAAGCCAGTAGGCAGCTATGTCGGGTGGGTTGAGGTGGTGGGTTGATGTGCTGGCGGTGGGTTGATAGATGTCATGTACCGTCGGTACCTTCAGGATCTGAGTGGCGGCCCACCTACCACCCACCTTCAGGAGGCTCCTGAAGGGGCTTTCGCTGAGACGCATAATATCGTGGGGGACGCCCATTTGAAAGCTGCTCGAGCGGGCGCCGCCCATAGGGAACAATTGAGTAACTCTCAGGTTGACTGTGTTGCAGTCACTCTGTCGTCGGGAGTGGACTTCGACAGTCGTAGGAGCCAGGCAGTCGAAGTGGGCAATGTTGTGACAGTCGAAGTCCCTAAGACAAAGTCAGTCGAAGTGGACAATAATGCGTTAGTCGAAGTCCCTAAGAGCCAACCAATCGAGATCTTCAGGAATCAGCCAGTCAAAGTCTTGGAGACGCAGTCAGTCGAACTCTCCAAGAAGGATGCTGGTGTCAGCCCAATGCTTGTACAACCCGCTGCTGACATCAGTAGCAGCGACATCTTGGAGAAGTCAGCAGTATCACAGTCTGTCAGCAACGACTCTGGCGTCGTTACTTCTCCTGGCGAGAATAGCCATAACAATTCTTCCATCAACCCGTCAGCAGCTGAGTCCAGCAACTGCGGTAGTAGTTCCGCCGTTGGGCTTTCTTCGTCAGCGGAACATTCTCCGTTGGTCAATTCCTCCGGTAACGGATCCACCGGCAATCAATCCCCATCGGTCAAATCCCGTGGGTCTGTCTTCAGCTTTGATCCACTGGCTAAATCCACTGGCCACTTCTCCTTCAGCTCCTCCGTCAGGCGCGAGGGACGCAGAAAACGTCATCCTTACTCTGAAAACATCGAACTGGAGGACTTCATGTCTCCCTCCAACACTCCGGAGTTCAGACGTCGACCCGCTGAGGAGTTCAGGTCTCCCGGACGTCAAAGGACTTCAAAGAGAGTCTTGCAATTGGCTTCGAATGGAGTTGATGTTGCAATGGATGAGTTTGGGTCCCTGGGACTTCAAGGGACCTCGAAGACTGTCAGGCGACATGCATCGAATAGCTTTGACTTCGCAATGGACGAACAGGAATCCAAATCTCCAGAATTCAGAGAGACCTCCAAGACCGTCCTGCGACAAGCCCGGAACAGCATTGATTTTGCAATGGTCGAACCGGAGATCGAATCACCGGGACATCAGAGGACTTCAAAGACCATCCAGCAACCAGCCCTGAAGAAAACTGACTTCACGACGAATCAGCCTGAATTCAGCACCTCGGAACTTCGACGGACCTCAAAGACTTCCTGGGACACTGACTCCTATTTCAGCCTTTCCAATGATGAGGTTATAGTGTCGCGACCGGTTGTAGAAGCCTCAAGAGCCAAGTCTCCCTTATACCCTGCAACCTCAGGCAACCTCATAACTTCTAAGCTGACGCACAAGACGCAGAAACAGACGCAGAAGAAAACGCAGAAGAAGCACGAACCTTCATCCACCAGGTCCCTCATCAACGTCCTGCCTTTTCGCAAGACCACTCGGACTAGTGGGGGTCTGGGACCCCTCCAGAGGGAGGAACCCAAAGGTTACCTCAGGGGTACCTCCCTCACGCGTCCACCATCCAGGTTTTCCAATAACCTCCAGGGAGAGGTGACACCCTGGGGGCGGCACCCTCTGCCCCCAACCAAGTCTCCTCAGGTAAATATAACAACAGCAGTAGCTAAATTATTATTATTATTATTGGGAAGTCCTAAATCTATTGGGATCAAACAGCAACTGGAGAATAAGAAGTAATAAGGTGTGTGTGTGTGTGTGTGTGTACTCACCTAATTGTGGTTGCAGGGGTCGAGACTTAGCTCCTGGCCCCGCCTCTTCACTGTCCGCTACTGGGTCTCTGCTCTCCCTGCTCCATGAGCTTTATCATACCTTGTCTTAAAACTATGTATGGTTCCTGCCTCCACTGTATCGTTCGCTAGACTATTCCACTTCCTAACTACTCTATGGCTGAAGAAGTGCTTCCTAACATCCCTTTGACTCATCTGAGTCTTCAGCTTCCAGTTGTGTCCCCTTGTTTCTGTATTCCCTCTCTGGAACATCCTGTCACTATCTACCTTGTCGATTCCCTGCAGTATTTTGTATGTCGTTATCATGTCTCCTCTAACCCTTCTGTCCTCCAGTGTTGTTAGTCCTATTTCCCTCAACCTTTCTTCATATTGCATTCCCCTGAGCTGTGGAACTAGCCTTGTCGCAAACCTTTGCACTTTCTCTAATTTCTTGACGTGCTTGACCAAGTGTGGGTTCCAGACTGGTGCTGCATACTCTAGTATGGGCCTGACGTACACGGTGTACAGTGTCTTGTACGATTCCTTGTTAAGGTAACGGAACGCTAATCTTAGGTTTGCCAGTCGCCCATATGCTGCCGCGGTTATCTGGTTGATGTGTGTCTCCGAAGACGTGCTTGGCGTTATACTCGCCCCAAGATCTTTCTCCTTTGATGAGATTTGTAGCCTTTGTCCACCTAGCCTGTACTTTGTCAGCGGTCTTCTTTGCCCTTCTCCGATCCTCATGACTTTGCATTTGGTGGGGTTAAATTCGAGAAGCCAGTTGCTAGACCAGATGTCAAGCTTGTCCAGGTCTCTTTGAAGTCCTGCTTGGTCTTCCTCTGATGTGATTTTCCTCATTAATTTCACATCATCTGCGAACAGAGACACTTCTGAGTCTATCCCGTCCGTCATGTCATTCACATATACCAAGAATAGCACTGGTCCTAGGACTGACCCCTGCGGTACACCGCTCGTCACTGGCGCCCACTGTGATACCTCATCACGCACCATGACCCGTTGTTGCCTCCCTGTGAGGTATTCCCTGATCCATTCCAGTGCCCTTCCTATTATACACGCTTGGTCTTCCAACTTCTTTACTAATCTCATATGAGGAACTGTGTCGAAGGCCTTCCTGCAGTCCAGGAAAATGCAGTCAACCCACCCTTCTCTCTCTTGCCTTACCTCTGTTACTTTATAATAGAACTCCAGGAGGTTTGTTACACAGGATTTGCCTTCCCTGAATCCGTGCTGTCTGTCATTGATTATCCTGTTCTGCTCCAGATGCTCCACCATTCTTTTCCTGATGATTTTCTCTAAGACTTTGCATACTATACACGTAAGTGACACTGGTCTATAGTTTAGTGCCTCTTTTCTGTCTCTTTTTTTAAAGATGAGGACTACGTTGGCCTTTTTCCATATCTCAGGTAGCTGCCCAGTTTCAAGTTATGTGCTGAATATTATGGTAAGTGGCACACTCAGAACATCAGCTCCTTCCCAAAGGACCCACGGGGAGATATTGTCCGGACCCATCGCCTTTGAGGTATTAAGGTCACTGAGTAACTGCTTCACCTCCCACTCAGTTGTGTGTATGCCCTCCAGCACTTGATA
>WNWK01019240.1:0-10000 GCA_009830355.1 Cherax destructor
AGCTTGTTTTGTAACCTTTGTCTTTTTCTTCGGTTAGGTTGCCAGGTGATCAGATAAATTAAGTTTGGCGTTTAAAAAGGGTCACTGGATACATAAGATTTGAGGCACTAACCCAGGAACCGTTGTGGCATTGTCTATTTTAGTAACAGATACTAAACTGGTGTTGAAGGCAATGTGGGAATGGTTGATAGAAGGCCACATGTTCATCCCACAGTGCTCTGTGGAGAGTGGCAATGGTACTGGAGATCCTCCACCATACACGAAGCTTCCACCCACCATCCAGCTGGTGTATATGACAGACAGTAGGCAACCCATAGTGGCACCCTGTAATGTTTAACTTAAAAATTACGGTCATTTATTATAATAAGAGTGTGGCAATGAACGTATACTTTTAGCATCCCTAAATTTGCATTAAATAATTTATCCTTAAAAAAACTCTTATTTCCCAAAATGTTCTGCATAACCATAGACTTTCTGCATGCACAACCAAATGCTACCCATCTCTGTACAAACACTGTATCATGTAGAAGTAAATCTTCGTCTTTGTCTATAACAAATAATAAAATCACCTGAAGATTCGAACCAACCAAGGAAAACAGTTAACTGAAGGTATATGCCGTTTGTGATTTTGCACCAAAACTAGCCTAGCAACCTATTGAACCATTTTACAAATTTACGTAGTATAAAATAACTTAGTTTGCCCAAATGGAAAGAAAACAATAATTTATGCTAGTGAGTCTGGCAACTACTATCAGTTGACACGTTCTTAATCTCTTTTTTTTTTTTTTTTTTTGGGGGGAAGCTGTTAATCAACAAGTTAACACAGCTATATGACACTATTATATTACTAATAGTCCTTCCATATTTACATATATAAAGTATACAGGGCTATACAACCTAAATAGGCCAGTAGTTAAGGAAGGTTGTGTGGACCTGATGGTTTAGCGCTTCTATTTGATTATAATAATGTGTGGACCTGTGTGACAAGAAAATTTACTGCCCTGTATGACCCTTGTAGTTTAGCGCTTCTTTTGATTATACTAATAATAATTAAGAAATTTTAGATTAAGTTTAACATCTTTATTATGCACCACCTTCAAGGAAGGTTCCTTGACGCTGGTGAAAGGCTCTTGACCTAGAGAATTGGATCTGTGCTCCAGTTTCCTGAATTGAGCCTGAATGCCTTCCATTCCCTCTCTCCCCATGATAATTTATTATGCACCCCATACCCATCCTATGGGCAGTAGTCAAATGAAATTTTAAGTGATATGTTTGCGCATTAAGTTTTCAGGAGCTTTGTAGATGCATTAGACAGTGTGTGAATTAGACCTGACTAGCATGGGCTAGTAGCCCTGTTGTAGTTTTCCTTTGTTTTTTGTTCTTATTTTCTTTCTAAGAATTTTTTTAACTATATTTAACTGTTTTCCTTCCTGTAACACAAAATATTTTTTTTTACATCGTTGAATTTTATATTCATTGTAAGTAAGTAAATTTATTCAGGTACAGGTACACATAAATACAATTGCATAAATTATCATAAGAGTCATCAACATTTACAACAAAAATAGTTTTATTTTTATATTACCTTGGCGTTGACCCAGGGAGTACAGATTCCAGCGAGAAAGACCCCAGCCATAGGACCATATAAAGCCCCATTTAAGCTAAGTGCCACTTGCAAGATGTTGCCCAGCATCCCAGCCACCAGTCCCAGGCTCATGCCTATTGATCCACCTATGACAGCTGGTGAAAGAAATTGGGTAAAATCATAGTCAAGTTTGGATAAATCATAACCATAATCTTTAAAGGGGTGGACCATTAAGCCAGGGAAAAGACTCGGTCATATTAAACAAAAGCTCTGGCGACTTTTGATACAGTATACCACGGCATCCTACTCCAAAAACTTGACCATTACGGTATAAGAGGCCACGCGCTTATATATTTCAAATCCTATCTTACTAACAGGTATCAATACGTCACCATTAAAGATACAACCTCATCTACACGACCACTTGATACTGGAGTGCCACAGGGAAGTGTCCTTGGTCCCCTGCTCTTCCTCCTATACATCAATGATCTTCCCAACGTATCCCAACACCTGAAACCGATTCTCTTTGCTGATGATACGACTTATGTCATCTCCCACCCAAATCTTGCCTCACTCATCACCATTGTTAATGAAGAACTACTAAAAATATCAACCTGGATGACAGCCAACAAACTTACACTAACACTGACAAAACCTTCTACATTATGTTTGGTAACAGAACAGGTGTTGCACAACTGAACATAATGATTGACAACACTCCTATTGCTAAACATAATGAGGGCAAATTCCTGGGCCTACACCTGGAGACAATCTGAATTTCAGCACCCATATCAAACACATAGCAAAAAAGTATCCAAAACGGTTGGGATCCTCTCTAAGATACGTTACTACGTACCGCAATCAGCCCTACTCACACTATACTATTCACTCATCTATCCCTACCTCACCTATGCCATATGTGCTTGGGGCTCAACAGCAACAACCCACCTAAAATCAATATTAACTCAACAAAAAGCCGCAGTAAGAATTATCACGCAATCCAATCCCAGGCAACACCCCTTCCCCCCACACTCTTCAAAGACCTAAATTTACTCACTGTCCAGAACATCCACACTTACTACTGTGCAACCTACATGACCAGCCGGGTTGTGGTTCGTACGTTGGACTGCGTGCGGCCAGCAGTAACAGCCTGGTTGATCAGGCTCTGGTCCAACAGTAGGCCTGGTCACGGACCGGGCCGCGGGGGCGTTGACCCCTGGAATTCTCTCCAGGTAGACTCCAGGTAGACAGAACCATAAATTCCAATATTAACCTTGAACTAAAACGCTTTCTTGATAGGTGTGACAGGACCCATAGGCACAATACCAGACACAAAAATCTTTATGACATTCCCCGTGTCCGGCTAAATCTATACAAACGTTCAATGTACATTAAAGAGCCTAAAATCTGGAACTCCCTACCTGAAAACTCCAGAACTGCAGACTCAGCCACCATTTTCAACACTATCATCAAAAAACATTCTTATCTCACTAACACGCCCGACCATCACCTAAATACATGAAAACCAACGATACACACATACACACACACACACAGATGGTATAACAAATAAATGTGAGGAGTGGCATGAAAGAATAAAGGAGACATCCCCAGACATAATAGCACTCACAGAAACGAAACTCAGCAGGATGATAACAGATGCAATCTTTCCACCCGGATATCAAATCCTCAGGAAAGATAGAGGGAGAAGAGGGGGAGGAGGAGTTGCACTGCTCATTAAGAACAGGTGGGGATTTGAGGAAGTGGAAGGAATGGATGGAATGGGCGAAAGGGACTACATAGTAGGAACAATTCAGTCTGAGGGCCATAAGGTGGTAATTGCTGTAATGTACAACCCGCCACAGAACTGCAGGAGGCCAAGAGAAGAATACGACGAGAGCAACAGAGCAATGGTAGACACACTAACCGAGGTAGCCAGAAGAGCCCACATGGGGAGAGCAAAGTTACTAGTTATGGGTGATTTCAATCACAAGGAGATTGATTGGGAAAACCTGGGAGCCCCACGGGGGTCCTGAATCATGGAGAGCCAAGATGATGGATGTGGTACTGGAAAACCTCATGCATCAACATGTTAGAGACACTACCAGAGAGAGAGAGGTGGGGATGATCCAGCAAGACTGGACCTAGTATTCACCTTAAATAGTTCGGACATCGAGGATATCACGTATGAAAGGCCCCTTGGAGCTAGTGATCATTTGGTTCTGTGTTTTGATTATATAGTTGAGCTACAAGTGGAGAGGGGAGCAGGAATAGGAAGGGAGAAACGAAACTACAAAAGGGGGGACTACACAGGCATGAACTTCCTACAAGACGTTCAGTGGGAGAGAGAATTGGCAGGAAAACCAGTAAAAGAAATGATGGAATATGTGACAACCAAATGCAAAGAGGCAGAGGAGAGGTTTGTCCCCAAGGGAAACAGAAGTAATGGGAAGACCAGAACGAGTCCTTGGTTCACCCAGAGGTGTAGGGAGGCAAAAACTAAGTGTAATAGAGAATGAAAAAAGTACAGAAGACAAAGGACCCAGGAAAATAAAGAGATTAGCCGAAGAGCCAGAAACGAATATGCACAGGTAAGAAGGGAGGCTCAGCGACAATATGAAAATGATACAGCATCAAAAGTCAAGTCTGACCCGAAGCTGTAGTATAGCCACGTCAGGAGGAAAACAACAGTCAAGGACCAGGTAATCAGGTTGAGGAAGGAAGGTGGGGAGTTCACAAGAAACGACCAAGAGGTATGTGAGGAGCTCAACATGAGATTTAAAGAAGTATTTACAGAGGAGACAGGAAGGACTCCAGGAATTCAGAATAGGGAGGTATACCAACAAGTGCTGGATGAAATACACACAACCGAGGAGGAGGTGAAGAAGCTGCTATGTGAACTCGATACCTCAAAAGCGGTGGGACCGGACAACATTTCTCCGTGGGTCCTTAGAGAGGGAGCAGAGATGTTGTGTGTGCCACTAACACAAATCTTCAACACATCCATTGAAACTGGGCAACTACCTGAGGCGTGGAAGATGGCAAATGTAGTCCCAATTTTTAAGAAAGGAGACAGACACGAGGCATTAAACTACAGACCTGTGTCACTGACGTATATAGTATGCAAAGTCATGGAGAAGATCATCAGGAGGAGAGTGGTGGAGCACCTAGAAAGACACAAGCTTATAAACGACAACCATCACGGTTTCAGGGAAGGAAAATCCTGTGTCACAAACCTACTGGAGTTTTATGACAAGGTAACAGAAGTAAGACACGAGAGAGGGGTGGATAGACTGCATTTTCTTGGACTGCAAGAAGGCGTTCGACACAGTTCCTCACAAGAGGTTAATGCAAAAGCTAGAGGATCAGGCACACGTAACAGGAAAGGCACTGCAATGGATCAGAGAATATCTGACAGGGAGGCAACAACGAGTCATGGTACGTGACGAGGTGTCAGAGTGGGCACCTGTGACGAGTGGGGTTCCACAAGGGTCAGTCCTAGGACCTGTACTGTTTTTGGTATATATGAATGACAAAACGGAAGGGATAGACTCAGAAGTGTCCCTGTTTGCAGATGATGTGAAGTTAATGAGAAGACTTAAATCAGTCGAGGATCAGGCAGGACTACAAAGAGACCTGGACAGGCTACAAGCCTGGTCCAGTAACTGGCTCCTTGAATTTAACCCTGCCAAATGTAAAGTCATGAAGATCGGGGAAGGGCAAAGAAGACCGCAGACAGAGTATAGTCTAGGTGGCCAAAGACTGCAAACCTCACTCAAGGAAAAAGATCTTGGGGTGAGTATAATACCGAGCACATCTCCTGAGGTACACATTAATCAGATAACTGCTGCAGCATACGGGCGGCTGGCAAACCTAAGAATAGCGTTCCAATATCTCACTAAGGAATCATTCAAGACTCTGTACACCATATACGTCAGGCCCATACTGGAGTATGCAGCACCAGTTTGGAACCCACACCTGGTCAAGCACGTCAAGAAATTAGAGAAAGTGCAAAGGTTTGCAACAAGACTAGTCCCAGAGCTAAGGGGATTGTCCTACGAAGAAAGGTTAAGGGAAATCGGCCTGACAACACCAGAGGACAGGAGGGTTAGGGAAGACATGATAACGACATATAAAATACTGCGGGGATTAGATAAGGTGGACAGAGACAAGATGTTCCAGAGAGGGGACACAGAAACAAGGGGTCACAATTGGAAGTTGAAGACTCCTATGAGTCAAAGGGATGTTAGGAAGTATTTCTTCAGTCATAGAGTTGTCAGGAAGTGGAATAGCCTAGAAAGCGACATAGTGGAGGCAGGAACCATACATAGTTTTAAGACGAGGTTTGATAAAGCTCATGGAGCAGGGAGAGAGAGGACCTAGTAGCAATCAGTGAAGAGGCGGGGCCAGGAGTATGAATCGACCCCTGCAACCACAAATAGGTGAGTACAAATAGGTGAGTACACACACAGACACACACACACACACACATACAACAGGCCTAGTGTCTAATAGACATGTGCCTAGGACAAAATGGTAACTAAACACACACACACACACACACACACACACACATTGACAAAGTGGACAGAGACAGAATGTTCCAGAGATGGGACACAACAACAAGGGGACACAGATGGAAGTTGAAGACTCAGATGAATCACAGAGATGTTAGGAAGTATTTCTTCAGTCACAGAGTTGTCGGGAAGTGGAATAGTTTAGGAAGCGATGTAGTGGAGGCAGGCTCTATACATAGCTTTAAGCAGAGGTATGATAAAGCTTATGGCGCAGGGAGAGTGACCCAGTAGCGGCCAGTGAAGAGGCGGGGCCAGGAGCTTTGACTCGACCCCTGCAACCACAACTAGGTGAGTACAACTAGGTGAGTACACACACAACAGGCCTAGTGTCTAATAGACATGTGCCTAGGACAGAATGGTAACTAACACACACACACACACATCCTCCTCATCTACACCAACACTGACCCAAAGGACAGTAAGCACAAAATCCCGAATATAGCTATTGTCTAATAAATCTCAAACTAGTCTTAAGTTTGCCTGATATACTCCAATATAGGAGCTTTAATAGAAACTATGTAACATGCCAAGACGAAACCATTCTTATTACTAATTTTACAATCTAAATATTCTGAACTACCTCACTACTGTAAATCTATTTGTAATATAGATTAAGAACTAGTATTAGTCTGCCCGAAATGCCTAGCATGCCTAGACATGCTAGGCATGCTAATGGCTATCTTTGTAATTATTGTCTTATAAATGTAAACCACACATTGTAATCTTTACAGAGAAATAAAAAAATCTAAATCTAAAGACCCGCGTCAGGAAACACCTGTCCTGTTTCCTGACTAACCTTACCTAACTTAACCCGATTGATTTGAAGTCTTATTGAGCAGTTATGAAGGCAAACGAGTGTAAATAATAGTTAAATAAATCTATTCGAGTTGTTTTTGTGTGTGTTTGTATGTGCGTGTATAATAAAACTTACAGAGTAATTTGAGGGTATTGGTTGCAGTTTTCTCACTCTTGTCCTTGAAGTAACTAGAGTCCTTTAAGAAGTCTTCCCAGATCAAACAGGCCAGTGAGTTGCCGTAGCTTGAGAAGGAACTGCGCACAGAAATGGTATATATATTATTATTTTTTCAATAATCTGGCTTATTATTATATGCTCATGGAGAAGGGTTGCTCATGTAGCGCCTAGGTAATGAGATATGATCCAAAAATATGAGAGCAGATGAAATGTCCTGGATCAAAAGCTATTCACTCACCAAGGCCCCGCTCTCCCTTGTAAGGCTATCCAGCTTAATTTTAATGTAATGTTGGAACGTCTCACACCATAGTATTCTCTTTTTTTTTTTTTCAATAATAAGGAGTTTTTAAACACGAAAATTAGCAATTTCTGAGAAAATAATAAACTTGTATTAGCCTAATCATGAAAGCAAGTGGAATTTGAAATTCATCATTTTAATGTTTATTTAGTCAAATTAATAAAACAAAACTTCTCTAATTATAGTAGTATTTGTCCATCATATTATGTTCGAAATTTTCTATGTATGCCTTTCGCATGCATCAAGGTACAGGGGACTGGGGTTATGCAATTCAGATACCTTTCTCGGATCGTAAAGCTACTGAAATAAATTATATACGTGTTAATTCACAAAAAAAAAAAGTATATTTACATGTAAAATAATTTAAAATAAAATTTGCGTGTCTGACCAATACTTCGAAAAAAAAACGTAACTCAAGCCTACATTCAGGTATATACCTGCGCTGTCAGGTGCACACAAGCTTTACTAAGTGCACACATGCATGAGCTCAGATATACACGTGCACATTCAGGTGTCCACATTTTACATTCAGGTATACACATGCATACATTCAGGTGCACACATGCAAAGTCAGGTGTACATATACAAACATTCAAGTGCAGACATGAATTCGCAGATACTACAGCCCCGGTGGTCTAGTGGTAAAGCTCTCGCTTCACGCACGGAGGGCCCGGGTTCTATTCCCGACGGGGCGGAAACATTTCGAAGTGTTTCCTTACACACACACACTCACACACATACATACAACAGGCCTAGTGTCAAATCGACATGTGCCTAGGACAAAATGGTAACGACCATGATGAAGCAAGTACTGCGGGTACAAGTGAGGTCTGACCTGAGTACCCCACCGTATACAGCAGCGACGAAGATGCCCGGTACCCCGGGTAAGGAGCTCAGCTTATCCATCACCAGGATGGGCAAGATCTGGTCAGGCTTACTTATCCTGCCGGATGTGAGTGGGTCACAGTCGCTGTAGACGGCATAAGCCACCAGCCCACTAAAGTAGAAGAGCAGCCACAGGAAATACAGTCCAACGATGAAGGCGACGCAGAGGCTGCAACACAAGGGGAGAATTGAATGTTGCTCCTCGGCGGATCTAGGCGGTGAAATATAAATTTAAATTGTAACATACTGAGCGGGTTTACATTATAGATGGTATTATGTTGTGCAAACTGTTGTAATTTTTTTTTAATAAAAAGTTAATAAAAGAAAAAGATCGAATTTTGAGTAAAAGCAACTTAACCAAACCAAAAATAACTGAGAATACCCTAATGTAACACAGCCACACCCAACGTTAACTAACTCCCCTGAGTTTCACCAAGGACCACCATTGTATAGGACTGATGAAGCCACTGTGTGGCGAAACGTTTCCTCAATAAAGATACCCAAGTGTTGTATATGTGTCTAATTTATAATAGCCCAAGAAACATTCCCTTCAAGAGGAGCATCTTGAAGCTGTTTAAAGCTCGTGATCCAGGGAACTGCAGGTACCCTCTCCTTCCTTGTCCCCTGAAGGATGGTTGGTTCCTTGATGTTGGCGAGGGGCTCTTGATCAAAGAAATTTCACCTCTTCTTCCCTTACACATATTAAACCTTATTGCCTCCCATTCCTCCAGGCGTTATATGATCCCTATAGGTTTAGCGCTTCCCATGACTATAACGTTACAAGGATGGATCTACTGGCTACATCTACGATCTTTGCATTCTTTTAGTTTTTTCTCTAGTGAAGGATCCCGAGTAACTCTGAAAAGTTCTGCCAATCATTCAGGGAAACAGGTTATTATAGATTTAGCCGGACTTGAGTCCTGGAAATGGGAAGTACAATGCATCCCATACCCATCCTGTGGGCGGTAGTCAAAAGATTACAGAAGTACATAATGGGTCCAGGGACTGGGCCCCAAAGTTTTGATAGCTAAGCAAGTTACAAAGGTAATGAATCATGTAAGTAAGTAAATTTACTTACTTACGTTTATACATGGTTACAATCATGAACAAATTATAAAGTAATGAGCAATTCACTAGTCCACACCAGGTCACAACTGTAATGAGTTCTTGGTGCACATATTAATTGTTGGGTCACAAACACACACAGTGAAGAGGCGGGGCCAGGAGCTATGACTCGACCCCTGCAGCCACAAATAGGTGAGTACAAATAGGTGAATACACACACACAATGAAAACTTCCCTACCTTTATCTAAATACTGTTCACATATATGTTTCAATGTAAACACTTGATCTACACATCCCCTACCCACTCTAAAGCCTCCTTGCTCATCTGCAATCCTACTCTCTGTCTTACCTCTAATTATTTCAATAATAACCATACCGTACACTTTACCTGGTATACTCAGTAAACTTATTCCCCTATAATTCTTACAATCTTTTTTATCCCCTTCCCTTTATATAAAGGAACTATACATGCTCTCTGGCAATCCCTAGGTACCTTCACCTCTTTCATACATTTATTAAACACAAATACCAACCACTCCAACACTATATCACCCTCATCCCCTGCTTTTAACATTTCTGTCATGATCCCGTCAGTTCCAGCTCCTTTACCCACTTT
>WNWK01019240.1:15000-38216 GCA_009830355.1 Cherax destructor
TCCACTCATTCCCTAGGCTTTCTCAACTTATTAATCTCACTCCAAAACTTTTTCTTATTTTCATCAAAATTTGTTAACAGCATCTCACCCACCCTCTCATTTGCTCTCTTTTTACATTCCTTTACCACTCTCTTAACCTCTATTTTTCTCTTCATATATTCTTCCCTCCTTGCATCACTTCTACTTTGTAAAAACCTCTCATATGCTAACTTTTTCTCTCTTACTACTCTCTTTACCTCATTCCACCAATCGCTCTTCTTCCCTCCCGCACCCACCTTCCTGTAACCACAAACTTCTGCTGAACACTCTAACACTACATTCTTAAAACTACCGAATACATCTTCAACGTCATTGCCTGCCTCCTCCTCTAGTTTATAGACCTTCACCAGTTTCTTACTTGCTGCTTCCATTTTCCTTGTATCCCATCTACCTTTTACTCTCACTGTAGCTACAACTAAAAAGTGATCTGATATATCTGTGGCCCTTCTACAAACATATCCTGAAATCTACCCAACAGTCTTTCATCTACCAATACATTATCCAACAAACTATTGTCATTACGCCCTATATCATATCTTCTATACTTATTTATCCTCTTTTTTCTTAAAATATGTATTACCTATAACTAAACCCCTTTATATACAAAGTTCAATCAAAGGCTCCCCATTATCATTTACACATGGCACCCCAAACTTACCTACCACACCCACTCTAAACACTTCTCCTACTTTAGCATATAGGTCCCCTACCACAATTACTCTCTCACTTGGTTCAAAAGTTCCAACACACTTGCTTAATATCTCCCAAAATATCTCTCTCTCCCTCCTCTACACTCCTCTCTTCTCCAGGTGCATACACACTTATGACCCATTTTTTGCATCCGACCCTTATTTTAGTCCACATAATTCTTAAATTTATACATTTATATTCCCTCTTCTCCTTCCATAACTGATCCTTCAACATTATTGTTACCCCTTCCTTAACTCTAACTCTCTCAGATACTCCTGACTTAATCCCATTTATTTCTCTCCACTGAAACTCGCCTACCCCCTTCAGCTTTGTTTCGCTTAGGGCCAGGACATACAACTTCTTTTCATTCATAACATCAGCAATCATCTCTTTCTTATCATCTGCACTACATCCACACACATTCAAACATTCCAGTTTCATGAAGTTTTTCTTCTTCTCTGTTTTAGTAGTTTATACAGAAGGGGTTACTAGCCCATTGATCCCAGCATTTTAGTCACCTCCTACGACACGCACTGCTTACGATGAAAAGATTCTTTTCCACTCCCCCATGGAGGTAAGAAGAAAATAAAGGAGAATAAGAACTATTAAAGAAAAAGTAGAAAAAAACTCAATGGTGTGTATATATATATATATATATATATGCGTGTGCATGCCTGTGTAGTGTGACGTAAGTGCAAGCAGAGGCAGCAAGATTTACCTGTTATCCCGTGTGTTTATGAGACAGAAAAAGGACACTAGCAATCCTATCATCATGTAAAACAATTACAGGTTTCCGTTTCACACGCACTTGGCAGGACAGTAGTACCTCCCTGGGTGGTTGCTGTCTACCAACCTACTACCTACTACCCACAATGTAACTATTATATATAATTGTGTAGCAACACTCTGCTGGTGTTCCAACAGTGAAACTATCATAGAATTATGTAGCAGTACATTGTTGATTTTCCCACAGTGTAATTATTATACAATTATGTAGTAGCACACTACTGGAGTTTCCACTATGTAACTACCATACAGAATAGAGTAGCAGCACACTGCGGGTATTCCCACACTTTAACTGATATATAGAATCGTCATGTACACTGTGGATGCACTAACGTTTGATCAAGCAGAAAGCTGCTTCAAAACCATTAAACTGCTCACTTGAAAACTCGATTCGGGATCCTCGAAGTGCTGTGTTCCAGACGACGCTGACACCGCCCAGGTCCACGCAACAGATGACTACGACCACCAGAACTCCCAGGAACATGAGTGTTGTCTGTAGCACGTCAGTGTACACTACCGCCTTCACACCTCCCTCCAACATGAAATTGCAATTTCATACATTATAATTTACAGATTAAAAGCTGTTATCCTTCCTCAGCTCGTATGTAGATTAAGAGGTGTTATCCTATCTCACTTCACACAAACTAAGAGCTGTTATCCTACCCTAGATCGTATGTAGATTAAGAGCTGTTATCCTATCAACTTATATAGAGACTAAGAACTTTTATCCTACCTCAGCTCATACAAAGATCTATCCTACCCCAGCTTATCTTCAGCCAAAGCTATCATCCAACCTCCATTCACATACATGTTTAGAGCCGTTATACTGCCTCTACTAAAATACAAAGATGTTATCCTACCTCAGCTTACATATAAAGATTGCTATCCTACCTCAGCTTATATATAAAGCGGTTATCCTACTTTAACAGCTCATTTCAAAGCCTAGCCCTATCAAAGCTTGCTATCCAGCAAGTGTAAAAATAAAGGCCCATGTGTCTCGATTTGACCAGATATTAATCGAACGAACGAATATGACCAAAGCTCCGATAAGATGGAGGAGGAAGAAGGATGGAAATACTGGAAAACAAACAAACAAACAAACAAACAAATTTTATTTCATTGCAGATTACATGGGTATCGGAAGTTACAATGTAAATTGAGTGCAAGGAGAGCCACTGACATGCCATGGCATTAGGGGCAGCTTATTCTAGTCCTTAAAAACTATGTACTTAATATTAGAGAAATTTATTGAGTTTATTCTAGTTAAAAATTATTTTCAAAATTACAATATGATGAAATTTTACTGTTTAAATTATTGTATAATGATATTAGGATGTGAGGGTGGAGGAGAGGAGGGTAATAAAGGTAAGTGGCCCAACCACTTTGGCGCAAGTGGTACAGAGGTACTGCAGGTGTTGATGTCGATGTGAGAGGGTTGCTGGAATCAGCGGTGAGCAGCTGACGAGGCGAGTGAGGTTGTACAGCAGAAGGCAGGCAGGAGACGGCAGGAAGGGCCGAGAAGGCAGCTATTCAGTGATTGGGTGGATGGAAGCTTGTTATATGGGTGGTGTTGAGCCATTCAGGAGAGATTTGAACTTCTTTCTTGTGAGGTATTCCACTTCATATGGGTGTATGGCGCTTGTACCAGGATCGTTGACGGCTCTGAGTATAGAAGCGATGGTGACGGTGAATCCTGGGTCGCAGGTGAACTTGACGGTTCCGTCCTGGAGGCGCTGGGTGAGTTCTTTGCCAAGCATTGCGTTGTTGTATCGGTCAGTGGTGAAGAACTGAGTACCAGGGGTATCGATGTATACCACCATCTCCTCCTCAGGGGCTGAGGCAGCCTCAGGAGGGTTGGCAGTAGTGGCAGTAGATGGGTTGTTTGCTTGGGCCGAGGCAGTTACAACACCAGGTTGTGGTGGATTAGGTTTCTTAGCTGGTGGTGGCTGTGTTGTGACAGGCGAGGTCACTGATTAGTTCTTTGCAGTAGTGGTGTTAGGTGTTGGTGGCTTCTCATTGGTGGGAGGTGGCTGTGTATCGACGGGCAGTGAGGTCTCTGATTGGTCTGTTGAAGTGATGGTGGTGTGAGGTGTCGGTAATCTCTCATTGGTGGATTCTGACGTAGAGCAAGTGGCGTCTTCAAGCAACAGATCTTGCAAGTCATCTGGTGCAGCGAAGCTGACGACTTTCGGAATTATCTTCAAAATGTCAGCTGAAGGAGGACTAGCTGGGAAGTTGAATGATGGCATATTGTTCAGGGCAAGAAGTTCATTTATAGATGTGTTGAAGGATCCTGGGTGAGCTGCATTTTGCATGTGTGCAAACATCAAGCAGTAATAAAATTTCGTCGAGATATCGTCTGGTAGAGGAGAGGTGGTGGGTGGTGGAGGCTGCTGAGTGGCTTGCAGGATCTTGGTGGTTGTAGATTGGAGTTTGGCTATTGCAGCATAAGTCTTCTTTAGGGCTTCCTTTAGCTTTTTTGAAAGGATCTCCTTACGAACAGGAGATTTGGCTGCCAGAGTGTGGTGGTCACTCTTACAGTTGATGCAGGTGGGAGTAGCAGCAGAGATGCAGGAACGAAAGTCGTGACCTTCAGACCCACAGGTGGAACAGATCTTGTTCTTCACATGACAGTCGGTGGTTGAATGATTGTAGGAGAAGCAGGTGTTATATGGCTGAAGCGTTTATGCTCAATTTGTCGAGGGTTGATGAAGTAGTAGGAGATGGCCAGGCCATCAAACAGTGCTCTGGCTGCCATGTTGACGTCAAGAAACGTGATCTTGAGCATCGAGGATGCGTTGGGGATCTTCACAACAGAGTCAATCTTGGCCCAGTCGTTTTGGTCTTCAAGTGACGACTTAAGTTCCTAGGTAGACATGGTTGTGATGAGCCTATCAAGGCGTTTAATGAACACAGACCGTTTAGCTAGCATGTAAGGTGAGGTGGAGATGGTAAAGCCACGGTCATCTAAGGTCTTCATTGCAGGTGTGAGTACCTTGTCAGCTTCCTCATCATCAATGAAGGTGACTAGTACAGCTTCCTTTAGAGAAGTAATGTTCGAAAACTTTACTCGCAGACTGCTTTTGAGGGCAGACGCAAGTTCAAGTTCAAGTTTTGTGGCATCGTTGATGACAGCAGTCTTGGGTTTAATCCTCACACGATGCGACATCGTGGAAGTCGAGTCTTGTGGAGACAGGTAGAGGTTCTCCTCCCCAACGTGGATCTTAGGGAGACTGATAAGAGCAGGAGAGTCTGTGACCGTTCAGAACAAAGTCTACAGAGCGAATCTGGGACCGTGTATATGTGTATCAGATATTAATCCTGGTCATGGACCGGGCCGCGGGGGCGTTGACCCCCGGAACACCCCCCAGGTATACTCTAAGCTGAATGCTCAGTCGCTGAATTGCGGACCACTTTATAAGTGAAAGGTTCTCCTTGATTACATTGCATTCAATGCCTGCAATGAAGTATGACAAAACAGAAGAACCTCTACTACCCACAGTAACTTATGTATATTTTTTTAAATGGGGTATATTTTTATTATGATGTAGGAAGTGTAGTTTCATAGGTCGCGGCATGAGGTACAAAGGGTAAGGAAGTTAAAAAAGATGCAATGCAGAAACGCATTCACTCTCACGATTAGAAACTCAGAATCTAAGAATCTCATTTGCTCTCAGATGTTCACACTGACTCACAAACTGCCTTCACCTGGAGCCTCTCACCATGGAGGGGACAAGCAGTGTCCAGGATGCTAGTATTTGATGACAAGGCTTGCACACAGGAAATGGACCTGCGGGTGTACCCAGGAATAATAGCATGGTGGGGTATTAAAAAAAACATTACAAAGGCAGCAAGAAAGGCCAAGGCTTGGGTGACCCACGTCTATAAGAGAATCCTGGTATGGTTACGACGGGAACAAGACGCCTAGCGGCTAGGCTGCAAGAGTTGGCTAGGCTCGGGTGACTACAGCTCAAAGATAACTTTTGCATGCATACCTCCCCAGGCACAGGAAATATAAATTTAAAATTGAATTTTACTCACAACAGAGAAGTAGATGGTGCAAACGACGCCCATGATGGCAACAGACGTGGAAGTAGATATGTTGGTGACGGTGGAGAGAGCGAGTGAAGGAGCATACAAACACACACCCATCACTGACACAGTGTTAAGAAGCTGCAGCAGACTCACTAGCTTCCTCAGTACTCGAGATTCATAGCGCAGCTCTATGTACTGTCACGTAACACACACACAAACAAATATATAATATATATATATATATATATATATATATATATATATATATATATATATATATATATATATATATATATATATCGTGCCGAATAGGTAAAACGTGCGATTTTGGCTTAAATAGCAACGTTCTTCTTGCCGAATAAGGCAAGCGAAAATTCGTGTATGCAATAATTTCGCAAAAAACATTCTGAACCTAACGAAAAAAATATATTTCATTGTGTTTGTTTATTATTAAATTTATTGTAAACTTATCAAAATATATTTAGTTGGATTAGGCTAAATTTGTGGAGAAAATTCTCCAAAGGAGGGGGGTATGCGCCCTTACTACCCTTGGTAAGGGCCCTCACCCTTTCTACCCTTAGGAAAGGGCCAGAGAAGGCGCGTCTGGCTGCATAAACAATTTAATTCATGCCAGATGTACTGTCAACAGTGTGTCAAGAATTGTGCTGACCACAGCAACACGAGGCACCTCGTGGCACCACATGGCTGCACGAGACTGCAAAAGAGCAGCACGAGCGGGCAGATTGAATTTGGCCACCACAAGAACGGGTCATACGACTCTAGTCGTCATGCGGCGCGAGGCGATGTAAATCAACATAGACATTACTCGTTCGCGTCCGTTATATCATTTAATCTCCACTAACGTCGGGAAATAAGATAAGAACTCTGTTCCAGCGCGTTTAGTGAATAATATCAACATTGCAGTATATTCAGAAGTGTGCGCAGCTTCAGACTGCAAAAAGGAGAAAGTAGAGACAATCGCAAGTGAACTCCATCGAAACAAGACGGTGATTCTTCAGCGGCATTCTACAATCAAGACAGCATTTCCGCCGTATATGGTGGAGCCAACACCATCGCTCAAAGTTACACGAGCAAGGTAAGAATTGGATGTTCTTGTCAAGACAGGGAACTGCGCAGTTCTTGTATTCAAGAACCTTCAAATTTTTACCCACGACGGCGGTTATGCGTGGACTTTTTAGTCCAAAACAGTGAGTAAAACGCCTTTCAGTCCATCTAAGACTGAAATATGGACATACGCTCCTTTGGGGCAATATATTATAATCCCTTGATGTTTATCTTACAGCCCTGTGGAGATAGAGGCCATAGATGGATCCCCTGAGAAGGTGTTGGTGGCGGCTGCAACATCTTGGATTCATCAATAAGCTAAGTACTATTAGCGAACCATACAGTCCACGTTATCGTTGAAGTCCCATCCTCCACATATTGGTCCTTACGAACCGGAGGTTTGTTCATTATGAACCGGAAGTTTGGTCATTACGAATCGAACGTTGATCGTATTCGAACCAGGAGAGTGGCCACATGGTGGTCCAGAGACTTATACTATAGTGTATAAATGTCTACGATCCAAGGTCCTTCGAGAAAAGCTGTAAAACTATTGTTTTTACAAAGAAACCAGAATATATGGGTCCCTACTCTCAATCAAAGAGTATGGGAAGCTCTCGCGAGGTATAGAAAACGCGAGCCGGCAGGCGCTCACCCGACACCCAGGAAGAAAACGGTAGTCGGGTCACCCAAGGTTGGGGGACAGTACTTCTGGGGGGCCACTCCCCCACTACCCCACTCACCCACGCGGGAGCAACACTTCAATTTCTGCTTAAGTCAGCAGAGTAGCAGATTGACTGGCGTACAGCTGGTCTGTGAATGTGTATAGTATAAACAGTTTATATATACACACAGTGTTTATAATGTTTATAGACAGAAATTAAGAGAAGAAACTGTGTATTATGTTTGTCTCTTATATAATATAGGAAGTGATATTAAGTTTAAACTTTCATATTAATTAACATTGTAACAGTGACATATGTATGTATATAAACATTGAATATATATGTGTAATGTGTATACAGTGAAATATTTTCATGTGTGAAGTGATGTCAGTGCGGAGACTCAGTTTAGCTGAGACAGCAATTCAGGACATAAACAAACCTTCGTGTTGTTTCGTCCATATGTACTCTGCACCTCAAGGCCACTGACCTTGAAAGACACGGTTAGTGGGTCAGTAGTGTGCTGACGCAGTCAAAACAAACTCAGCTGGAGTTTTTAAACACTCTAAGTGTGCTGTTAGTCATTATAATAGCAAAATGTCGTCATTAACCACAAAATTCAGCACGTTACAGACGAAAATTACTCAATTGGAGCAATTAATTTCAGTCTGTATAGGTTTAACCCAAGACACAAATATAGACTATGATCAGTTGGAAATTAAATCTCAATTATTTGATAAACGTCTGGAAATCATTAATTCAGGCTATGAGAATTATGAAAGGGAATTCCTAGATTCCAATCCGACAGAGGAAGAAATTAAAAGTGTCTTGGATGCCTTTAGTGAACAACAATTAAGGTGGACAGGAATACAGGCTATCTGCCGCAAAACTTTGTCACAGAGACCTACAGCCAGTGGTCAGCAGACACCTGTCTCCACACCTGCGACACCTGTCACACCTGGTGTTACCTTACCAACTCTTCCCAAATTGGCTATGCCTATTTTTGAAGGTAATGATTATGAAGAGTTCATTAGTGGGTTTAATTCTTTAGTGAATTCACGTACTGACATAGATGAGATAGCTAAGTTCAATTATCTCAGATATCTCGTGAAAGGTGAACCCTATGAACTGATTAAATCATTTCCGGTGGTCAAAGGCAATTATGCTCTAACCTTACGTGTCTTAGCAGATAATTATCTTGATGCTGACAAATCCAGGGTTAGACATGCAGTCTTAATATCAAGCTTGAAACCACCCAAACATTGTCTTTCAGACTTACAGTCATTTAGGATCACATTAGACAATAGTCTCAGAACTCTAGGAGTTAAATATGATCTAAGGCAATGTGATTGGTTTATCAGTGGTATTATACAAGATAAACTGTCAACACAAACCATTGAACGTTTAAATATTATGTTCAATAAACGCTATTTCACTTGTGAAGAAATTAGCAAGGGTTTACAAACAATAGTCTCATACATGCAAGCAACGAGACAAGATGAGAAATCCACCAATCCTGTTGTGGATAATAAACCTTCAACTCAGTACAAAAAGAGTGTACCTACTCCCACTAAACCACATAATGGGAAATCCCATGTAGGCACTTATCAAGCTGTGAACACAACAGACAGTAAACAGACTGTCACACATAAACGTACTCCAAAATGTGTACTTTGTGATGGAACACATTGGGCACAGTATTGCATTCAATACACAACAATGGAGGAACGGAAACAACGTGCTCAACAGCTGAAAAGGTGCATTAAGTGTTTAGGTGAACACAAGGGAGGTAAATGCTCACTGAAGAAGTGTTTTAAATGCAAGGGAATGCATCATACAGCATTATGCCCAAGCACTTATGCTGAACAACCGACTTCCACAGAGTCAGGAAGTCAACAAACAGCAGCATTAAATGTGAGAGATAAGTCTAAATCGACTGCTCTCCCAATAGCTCGAGTAGAGTTATCACATAAATTACACAAAACCAATGTGCTAACATTATTTGATCAAGGCTCACAAAGGTCTTTCATAAGAAGAACCGTGTTGCAAAAACTGAATAAACAACCCCATGCCAAAATACAGTTAGAAATAGCTGGATTTTTCCAAAGTTCTGGTAAGCAGAAATATGACCTAGCCAGATTCACTGTTGGTCTAGGAAACAGGAAAAAGACAGTAGAAGCTGTGGTAGTCGATGATTTGCCTAAGTCAGTGCAGATCCGGGGAATAAGAGATACAGTTGCAGCACTGAAGGCGGCCAAGGTCAAGTTAGCCTGTCCTGACATACAGACGGACACAATTAGTCCAATTGATTTAATCATTGGAAGTGATTACTATCACTGTTTTGTGGAAAATATAGTAAGTAAACATGATGTTCACTTGCTGAAAACAGCTGGAGGCCATATGATATGTGGTCCAATTCCCTCTCAAAGCGGGAAAGAAGCTGAAATTGATTCAGTAGAAAATGTACTAGTTACAAGAATAACTACTGATCATGTACCACAGCAAAAATTATCATTACTGGAAGAAATGAATGAACCAGTTGATAAGTTGTGGGATTTAGATGCGATAGGCATAGATGTAAATAAACCAAGCCCACAGGAGTCTGAGACTTATAACCAATATTTGGACACTGTCAAATATGAAGATGGACAGTATTGGGTTAGGCTACCATGGAAATTAAATCCACATCTACCTAGCAATTATCGCATGGCTTTCGGACAAATGAAAGCACAAATACATGAGCTCAGGAAGAATCCAGAGCTGCTGACTGTCTATGATAATATCATACAAGAACAGTTAGACAATAAATTCATTGAGGAAATAGTCGAAGATAAGTTGAAGACAGATGCTCATTATCTACCGCACCACGGAGTCAGGAAAATTTCTGAAACCACTCCACTACGTGTTGTATACAATTGCAGCGCACGTGCAAATAAAGATGTAGCAAGCCTTAATGACTGTCTGATGACCGGACCCTCACTAACTGAGAAGCTTGGAGACGTGCTTATGAAATTTCGCACAAATCCATATGCCTACACGGCTGATATTTCCAAAGCTTTCTTAAGAGTAGGACTACAAGAAATAGATAGAGATTATACTCGATTCTTGTGGCCAGAAAATCCACATGATCCTCAAAGTCCTGTGAAAACTTATCGTTTCAAGTCAGTATTATTTGGTGCAACATCCTCTCCATTCTTACTAGAAGCTACTCTTAATACACATTTGAAGAAATCTGAAAGTCCCTTCAAAGAAATCTTAAAGAAAAGTTTCTATGTGGACAATCTTCAAGGTACTGTGAATAAAGAGGAGGGTTTGAAATCCTTATACAGAGAAGCTAACAAGGAGATGAAAGAAGCAAATATGCCTCTAGGGATGTGGAATACTAATTCCAATCAATTTAAAGGGGAACTTATCAAAGAAGATTTCCTGAAGTTGAAATTCCTGAATGCAACAACATGCTTGGACTTAATTGGAATACACAGGAAGACACTTTGAGTCTCAAAAGGATAACCAATAAATCAAGCAGTACACTTACTAAACGTAGTTTACTGTCAGAGGTATCACAATGTTTTGATCCTCTAGGACTCGTCTCACCAATTACCATAAAAGGTAAAATGCTTGTTCAAGAAGCATGGAAGCTCAAAATAGGTTGGGATGAGAACTTGCCTCAAGAAATGAGTCAAAAATGGGATGAAATATCCAAGGAGTTTAAACATCTTCATCAAATTAAATTTCCCAGACAAATAGGTCAAGAGGGAAACAAGTACACATTACATGTGTTCTGTGATGCGTCAACCAGAGGTTATGGCGCTGTAGCTTACATGAGTAACGCTAAAGGAAGTACTTTAATTACTTCAAAGGCCAGGGTTGCACCCTTGAAGGTCAGAACAGTACCACAATTGGAACTGACAGCACTCTATGTAGGTACAAAATTAGCTGTCTATCTCAACAAAGTACTTGATCATCTCACTATTGAAAAAACTGTGATCTGGAGTGACAATGAAGCAGTTTTCCAGTGGTTAAGAAATAATAAGAGTAAGTTGGTCTATGTACAGAATAGAGTAGCAGAAATAAGAGAGATGCAGAGAGACTATGTCTTTCTCCACGTCTCTACACAAGAGAATCCAGCTGACATGTTGTCACGTGGTGTCCCACTCAAGAACTTTGTGGATAATAAATTATGGCTCCACGGACCTAACTGGCTCTCTAGTGAAAATAACTGGCCACAGCAAAAAGCTTACATTATGCCAGAAGAAACAGTCTGTTTGAACACAGCAGAAATAATCTGTTTAAATACTGCAGACACGAAAGAAATAGTCATTGATGGATCTAAATACTCATCTTTGGGTAAACTCTTAAGAGTTACAGCTCTTGTCTTTAAATTCATTAAAGGGATAAAACCTAATTATGAATTACTTGAACCCATTAAATACTGGATAAAGTTAATACAGAAAGATGTTTTCTCTACAGAGTATAAATTTCTGGAAACTCAGGATAAATCACCAAAGAAACCTGATATGATTAATTCTTTAGGACTTTATCTCGACTCAGAAAAAATTATAAGATGTCGAGGAAGAATTCATAATTCTTCACTACCTAAGGAAACCATACATCCAGTATTGATCCCCAAGAATCATTGGCTAACAAGACTGATTATTCAGAATGCCCACAGTAACGTGTTACATGGTGGTGTAGCTGACACTCTTTGTCATATACGACAGTCCTACTGGATACCTCAAGGTCGACAAAGTGTGAAGAAACAAATAAGGGACTGTATTACTTGTCGTCATTATGATATGCGAGTATGTCAGTATCCAGGTCCACCTCCATACCCTTCTGAAAGAGTATGTCATGTCACTCCATTTGAAGTGACAGGTGTAGATTACACTGGACCAATAATTTTAACTAAAACAGTTGACAAAGTTCCTATAAAGGTGTACATCTGTTTGTTCACCTGTGCTACAACTAGAGCAGTACATCTAGAAGTAGCCACTGATATGTCTGCTGAAACCTTCATCAAATTATTTAGAAGGTTTGCAGCCAGAAGGGCATGTCCCAGGCTGATGATATCAGACAATGCAACGAATTTTGTTGCTGGTGCTACTTACATAAACAAGATTTTTGAGCAGCCTGAAGTACAACAGATGCTGAATCAACGCAATTGTCGTTGGAGATTCATTCCTCCTAAATCCCCATGGCACGGCGGATTTTACGAAAGAATGATAGGCATTGTGAAACGTTGTTTAAGGAAGACTCTTCATCGTCAGAGAATCGACATAGAAGAATATCGTACAGTCGTAACTGAAATAGAAAATAGAGTCAACAACAGACCTTTAACGTATGTTACCGATGATCTGGACAATTTAGAAGTGTTAAGTCCATCTCATTTACTACATGGCAGAAGGCTCGAACCTGTTCCTCCCATGAATGATAAAGAAATCATAGAGGATCCTACTTATTTCGAACCTGAACAACTCAGACGTAAATTCAAACACCTTAATAAAGTGATTGAACGCTGGGAGAAAATTTGGCGAGAAGACTATCTCACCTCATTGAGAGAACACTTCTATGGAGCTGGTGTTCCAGAAAATTATAAGTCCTTAAGACCTGGTGACATAGTGATTATTAACAATGATGGTCCGAGGTCCCATTGGCCTCTTGGAAAAATTGTGACCATATATCCTGATACTAATGGAATCATCAGGACAGTTGATGTTTTGAGCAAAGGTGTAGTGAATAAGCGGACCATAGATAAATTAGTGCCGTTAGAATTACACAGTGTTGAAAACAAAAATAAAATTAGTGATTCTCCAGAAACCACACAGACTGAAGCTGTTCAGAAAAGACAAGCAGCAGTGATGGCGAGTGAGAAAATCAAATTAATGTTAAGTGATGAGTAGTTCACTTTAAGTGAATTTTTCGCTGCCCCCCAGTGTGGAGAAAATTCTCCAAAGGAGGGGGGTATGCGCCCTTACTACCCTTGGTAAGGGCCCTCACCCTTTCTACCCTTAGGAAAGGGCCAGAGAAGGCGCGTCTGGCTGCATAAACAATTTAATTCATGCCAGATGTACTGTCAACAGTGTGTCAAGAATTGTGCTGACCACAGCAACACGAGGCACCTCGTGGCACCACATGGCTGCACGAGACTGCAAAAGAGCAGCACGAGCGGGCAGATTGAATTTGGCCACCACAAGAACGGGTCATACGACTCTAGTGGTCATGCGGCGCGAGGCGACGTAAATCAACATAGACATTACTCGTTCGCGTCCGTTATATCATTTAATCTCCACTAACGTCGGGAAATAAGATAAGAACTCTGTTCCAGCGCGTTTAGTGAATAATATCAACATTGCAGTATATTCAGAAGTGTGCGCAGCTTCAGACTGCAAAAAGGAGAAAGTAGAGACAATCGCAAGTGAACTCCATCGAAACAAGACGGTGATTCTTCAGCGGCATTCTACAATCAAGACAGCATTTCCGCCGTATATGGTGGAGCCAACACCATCGCTCAAAGTTACACGAGCAAGGTAAGAATTGGATGTTCTTGTCAAGACAGGGAACTGCGCAGTTCTTGTATTCAAGAACCTTCAAATTTTTACCCACGACGGCGGTTATGCGTGGACTTTTAGTCCAAAACAGTGAGTAAACGCCTTTCAGTCCATCTAAGACTGAAATATGGACATACGCTCCTTTGGGGCAATATATTATAATCCCTTGATGTTTATCTTACAGCCCTGTGGAGATAGAGGCCATAGATGGATCCCTGAGAAGGTGTTGGTGGCGGCTGCAACATCTTGGATTCATCAATAAGCTAAGTACTATTAGCGAACCATACAGTCCACGTTATCGTTGAAGTCCCATCCTCCACAAAATTAAATTGCGCTTGTTATGATAAGGTTAGGTAGATTTTCTAAGGTTCTTTTGGTACAAAATTTATTAATTTTACATTAACATAAACCATAAATGAAAATATATTTAAACATATAAGACAAAATTATAGAAAGGACTTAATTTTAAATGAGTTCTTGCTAATTGATCAGTTTCACCCATTTTTCACGACTATATATATATATATATATATATATATATATATATATATATATATATATATATATATATAAATAATGAGATGTATATCTCTCAGTATATATACACTGAAAATTACTGTAAACTCTATAAAATATTAACACACCGCCTTTTATAGCATCTCATTAAAAACATTATTTTTTTCCCCAAAAAATATCTCAAGAACACACAAGTTACTTACTTGGTTGAGCGAGACAAGTTTGAGGTTGTAGAAGATCGGGAGTGTGACCTTGTGGACTAAGAGGCAGCCAGGCAGGAAGCCCAATAGGCAGGTCACTAACTGCGTGCCGAAGAAATACATCTCTGCTGCGTTACCTGTAGATATTGATGAAGATGCCCGAGGCAGTTTGAGGGAGGGGATATTGGAGGGTGTAGTTTCTATTTAACAAAATTGGATACGTCAGCAGTGTGCTGCTATTCTGTGCTACTGTATATGATAGTTACGTAGTGGGAACGAACGCAAGTTATGTCTTTGTATCATATTCCACTGCACATGATGAGTCACATAAATAATGTTGAAATCTGTCAACCTGAGTTAATCCCTCCGTCTGGAAGCCTGTGTTCCAATATCTTAGTCTTGATGAATCTAATTTATTCATTGTTAAATTCATCAAGACTAAGATACTGATCACCGACTACCAGGCTGACGAACTAATTACCTCATCTTCCTAGACTATCTTCAGTAAAGTTAAGGGACTGAATACCTCGTCTTCTAATGTCTCCAGTTTCAACATCTCCAATTACCTCCGTATTATAATGATAAAACCGCTGCTTAGTGAAACGACTAAGAATAAATATGCCTAGGTTTGCATACGCGTCTAATTCCTCGTGTTCTTATTTAACTAGTCTTATAGGGGAAAGGGGTCGACTCTTTAATATGATCCTAGAAAACTTTACGATCGACAGTGCCTTAACCATTATTATTCTAGTCATGGGAATCACTCAACCTTTAAATGTCATACAGCTCCTGGGAAATGGGGATATTTTTTTTTACAGGGAAGAGGAGGGTAGCTCTAATTCTTCGAAATGAAGAGCACTTGACCAGCATCAAGATTGCGTCGACTAACAGTATTTACTAACCTAGTATGGCTATGGCGGAGATGACGCCTCCAAGGAGAGAGAATGCTACTGGGATTGTTGACATACTTCTTTCCCCCAGCAAGTAATCATTCGTGGAGGTGTTGCCTCTACCCTTAAGAGCGCTGTATATACCGATGGCAAGAGACGAGACCAGCATTGAGCAGAAGACTAAGTAGTCCACAGCTGTGAACTTGGGGCTTGAATTGGCATCATATGTTGATGATATCTCAATCGGCTCCGACATCTGTAAAAATTATGTTATAACATCCTGTGGTATAAAAATTTATTTCTTACTCTTAAGATAATTCAACCTATGCTATTTTTTTCGGGTTCGACGTCTGTATAAACTAGATGCGTTTCAGTTAATGCACTATCCGAGAAATATATCCCCGTATTTCATAAGACCAGCCTCCTTTTCCCCATTGAATGCAAAAGGAATAGTGCAGAGGGTGACATAAGTTTCTAATGCAGTTAGATATTTGATGCCAATCAAATATTTGATGCCAATCATAAAAGTATTCACAAACCATGAAGCAGGAAGTGTCGTTGTTGTCTTACTTGACATAGATAGTATATCTGATTCATTAGGAGGTCACTTGCAATTTTTATGAGCCATTTGGAGGAGAGCTTACCAGTGCTGAAGAAAGCTTAAAGGGCTTCTGTGCAAGGGTTGGGATGAGTTTGCTTGATAGGCATATGAACACCAATGAGGAAATTTCTTTCAGTGACACGATCTCTGATGCTTGAAATATCAAGTAATATCCACTAGTTTAGAATTTTTGGTTGTAAGTGGATATCCTAGGATATTCCAAGCAATAAAAGAGCAAGTAAGGGTATTTGAAAAAATAAATCGTTTTCACTATTTTTACATTAGCTCCATATCTGGGATGAAAACCTGTCACAGCCCTAAGTGCTCTTAGTGTCTCTGTGTTGACGACAAGGTCTTCTTACAATAAGTTCAAGTAGAAAGACCTCCAACCGATGTACCTGCATCATGCAATTGGATCCTGCTGATTGGGCCTATCTGTCAGGAAGGACGCCTGCTAAATCTTCGTTTCCTCAGTCGAGATGATCACTCGCAGGACCTGACATAAATTCAGTACATGGTTAAGGATGTTTTGGGTGTTGGGGAATGCAGTGGTCTAAATCATATAATGATTGGGCTGGCGAGCATAACATTTAGTAAAGCATTAAATAGAATATTGAATAAGATGGGACTGAGGACACTTCCCTGTGGAGTTCCAAATTCAGAGTCTTTCGTTACACTTTTCTGCACTTGAAACACCACAAAAGACTTTCTGTTCGATAGATAGCCTTTAAGCCGGCGCAGAAGCTATCCTACATCCATTCTGGCAAGTTCACTAATAATTACATGTCAGTTAGCTATATCAAAGGCAGATTTAAGGTTAAAGAAGGTAGTGTATTAACTATCAGAGCGCAAGATGAGAAAGTTATGTAATGATGCATACTCCTTCCATGCTTGAAACTGTGCAGCCAAGGCGACAGATAGTGTTCGATTCTGTGCATGAGAGCATTAAGAATTATCCTCTCAACTAGTAAGAGATATTGGGGAAATGCATTTTGTTGATTGTCATTTGGAATGGGAGCTTCCCAGTTATATTGCTCATGTTGTATACTGAAAGTAAAGGATTTCCTGGTACCTGACAGAGCAATCTGACTGCTATAATTCGCTCCTCCCCAGACTAAGTGAATTTACCCTTAGTGCAGTATTGAACTCGAAAATGTGAGGAATGTTGCTGTTACCTTTGCTGAGCATAAAACAAAGCAGTCTCTGGTATCATGTTTGACCTTTAATTTTGTCTCTGTGGCAGAGTAGATTGCCACAGCTAGATGTAGTAGTTTAAGCATTAACTAATTTATTTGTTCGGATACCCTTAATTCTATTTAGATATCTCCATGCCTGGCTAAGTGTTGTGGGGAGGAGACCATAAACAAATGTTTCCTAAGCTGTATGTTGAAGCTCTATAATATTCTCCATGGCAACAGTGCGGCCATCTTGAGGGAGTTTCAGTATTTCACAGGTACATTTTTTTCTATAGGCTAGGCCTAATCTTCGAGCAGACGTTTCAGTACTCGAATCTAGAATTAGTGCAGTAGGTATGATTATTGTAGTATGTATGAATATTATAGTAGCTAGATGGGTTTGGAATACAAGGCTTGAGTGGCTCTCTAGGCAACTCTACGGTAAATACTTACAAGGTCAGTGTTAAAGGTGTTGACAGAGGAATATTCCTAGGAACTGTATTAGTCTGTAACAGGGGAAACATGAAAAATACAATATTTTCGTTTAAATATCCCACCAGGGAGGATAGTATTACCAATATTGATAGTTGTTAATCTTAGAAAATAATGTGAGATGTATCTGTTACAGTGGAAGACTCACAGGTGGCCAAGGTAATGATGAAGCCAAGACATATCAAAGATGCCTCCATAGGTATGTGTGGGTTCAGGATCATGTCTACAATTAGCACATCATCATGACTAATTAAGAATGACAAAAGTTGTTTATTATTACGATTACTAAATTGTGAGTTTTCAATGTTTTTGTGTCTAGTATTGTAATCGCTAACAATGACAGTAGGTTCAGACTACGCACAACATTATATAATTAGCATATCAGCAGGAGCATATATATTCAATAAGTTAAAAGCAGTCCCCCACATAAATCCTAACGCTATGGTATTGAAGTCCCACAGTCTTCTTAATTGCAAGAAGTTGACGAAAAAGCGATTTGAGGTTAACATAACAAATGACGGCAATTTAGGAGGTGGAGATCTTGCATGGACTCTGTACTTGTGTACATAAACAACATCAATGGGTACAGTATAAACAACATCAATGGATACAGTATAAACAACATCAATGGATACAGTAGCTACTTAATGGTGAATGTCAGAAAATCTTTTCCTAAGTTGATGCAATATTCCAACTAAGGATAAAAAGTTTATACGAGCTTTGTTCCATTATAGAAGTCCTGGGATGACAGTTTCTCAGCATAATAAATTTGTTAAACAGAAATCAGACCTTATTTGTCATCTGAATTTTTATCCGTGTATCTTGTAAGTGCACCTCTATCACTGAGGCTACATGAGATTTTTGCTTTACATAGAACATTGCGTTCTTTGTCTGAGAAGGTATGTAGGTGGTATCCTCCTCCCCGCTATCATCACTACACTCATTAACATCATCACCATCATCATCTGCATTACTACTCTCATCAGTATTGTCACCATCAACACGACACCATAACATTACCACCGTCATTATCGACGTCATTGACAGTCATCAACTTGGTCATCAACTCCACACTGAACACTATCGTCATATCAAACACCTTCACTACGCTCACATTGTCATTATTACTGTTGATGCGCCCACCAGCACACACTGATACACACTATCTCACGTTTCTCTAATCTTTTATTTGTTTTAGCCACCATTGTTACCGATCTAGTACTTGTAGGTTTAGCTGCAACCTTGTGTAGCACTGGAGCGATGCAGGTTTCATCTGCAGAAGTGAAGCTTGGACTAAGTGAGCCTGACAAATGACTGGACAAGTGGTGTCATCACCACTAGTGTTGGTAATAGAAGTGGTGGACCTCTGGTGATGTACTCTCCAGGCTTGCTTGCACAACCCTGGTATCTGGAGACAGGCATGAACCGCTGTTCGAACTCTTGGAGGAGTTGTGAACTTAATTATAATAATAATAATAATAATAATTATTATTATTATTATTAATTTTTATTTCTACAAGTACATGATACAACTATTGCAAACCTAGCTGACATCATTGGCATATTATATAGAGCCCTTGGTTATGCAAACCATTTCGGGCAACTTAATTTTTTTTTCCCAGGATGCGACCCACAAAAGTCGTCTAGCACCCAGGTACTTACTTATTGCTAGATCAACGGGGGCAGCAGGTGGGGGAAACATGCCCATGTATCCCCCGTACGGGATCGACACCCGAGGCCTCAGTGTCTGAGCTGAGGACGCTTTCAACCAAGCCATGAGCGTGGTCGAACTAGAGTTCTATTTCCTGCCACTCCCCATCGTAATCCATGGAACTCCCGTGGGTTGACACCCTATGGTGCCCCCCAGATGTACGTGACAAGGAAAAGCAGCTGTTGTTGGGTTGGTTTGAGCAGAAAACAGAACCTCCCCAATTTTTCTCCTTGGTCCTAGAGGGTGTCAGGTGGGGCCGGAGCCTCACGGCGGGGAGTTTACCTGGAGAGAATTCCAGGGTCAACGCCCCCGCGGCCCGGTCTGTGACCAGGCCTCATGTTGGACCAGAGCCTGATCAACCAGGCTGTTACTGGTTGATCGGGGTTGGCTGTGAATCTGTGCAGAGAAACTGGGGGGAGAAACCGGGACTCAAACTCAAAGGCTTCAACGACAGCATGGCACATAACTGGGCGGCCAGCATGATCGCGCCATGTTTCCACCCAAAGGCAAGCACATTCGGGTTGTGGATTTAGCTGTTTTATTCTCTGCCTTCGTGTCCACTGTACAGGAAACCCACAGATTGCACTCCCAGTATTTCTTTGCATAGATCCACTTGTTTCCGTCGATGCATTGAATTGGTGCTGCTTTAAAGTGGACACAAAGGATGAATGAGAGTGAAATTGCTGAGGCTAGTGATCTGGTGTCTGCCCAAGTTATGTGCCATGGTGGCAATGTTTAAGGCATCAGGTCTCTAGTCCCACTCTTTGTGGAAGCTGAAGCCTGAGTTCAAATCCTGGTCCCACCTAAAGTTTTTTTCTTCATAGATGCACTTGTTTCAATGAGGTTCTTCATAAATTTGGGAAACTGGCTCCTGTAACACCCAAAATCAATAAAGTCCTTTGTCTAAGTAAGATAACCCCGGTTTAAATATGAAGGCGATTATAAAGGGATTCTCCTGTTATTGTATAAAAAAAAAAAATTGAATGAAATTGACACATTAAAAAATTGCACAACCTAAAATCAACACATTAAAACTTGCTCAACCCAAAAACAACGTAAAGCTTCCTTGAAGAACAACACACCGATGCAAAAAGTACGAAACCAACCAGAAGATGCGTTCTCCAATTATAGGACTGAATCCAACACTTTTAAAATTTGTTAACTATGTTAGTAAACTGGCAAATGTAACATGCACAGCGTGAACCCAAATGTTATCTTCGTCATAAGATGCATCAACCATTCATCACTTATCGACAGACGTATATATTCCGAGAGGTATATTTCTCTGGTTACATATGCACTTGGGGCAGCATTGGGGTGAACAAAAAAAAGGAAACCAGGGATCACATTCTACAATATACACTGTTTATGGCTGGTGTAAACCCGTCACCCCCTTCAACTGTCTTAACAACAATGAAATAATGATATTGATTGGGAGAATGTTTCTAAGACTTTATAAATTTACACTACAGACAACAAAAAAGTTGTCAAAATTAAGGCCGTTCTTTACTTGCCTCTTTCCATCAGGAGACACTGGCTTGTTTCCTGATGACCAAAACACCACCAACAGTTGTTTGTGAGTTTCTCTGAAGAACTGGGCAGTGAGCACTACTGTTTCTGGAGACACACTGATTCTGTTGCTTCTAACACTACTGTTGGTCTCTGGGGTAATCATGGGTCAGCACTCCACAAAAATGCTGACGTGGCAGATCCAGTAACCGGAGAAAAAGTTCATCTCTAACAGCTGCGTATATATGTTTTTTTTTTAGCTTTGCCTTATTAATTAAAAGACTTGCCAGTAAAGACATTACCCGGACATACAGTAGATGCATATTAATTGGGACTGATGGTAAGACATTTATTTGGAAAAATTAATGTTTATTTGAAAAATACACAGCAATAATATGACAGATAATTGATTTAATGATAGATATGACTTCCCTTTTATTTTATAAAAACATTCTACACGCTTTAGCATAAGAATTAACAATCGTCTACACTGCAAACTGGTTGTTTGAATCCTAATGGCGCTAAAGCTAACTTATGACACTTGAGCTTGACTCTATCGTCATTACTGATTCTATGTCATCATTGAAGGCTCTTGACTCATTAAGATTCCAACAACATGCTCATTGAAAGCCAGGTATAGATACTAAAAAATCCGGGACAAAGGAATTAATGTACAATTGCTATGGATCCCATCACACACTTTTATTACTCCTTCATGATTCAAATTCAAATTCAAATAGTATTTATTTCCTTGTAAAGCTTACAAAGTGTGGTTTTTCAAGTTATAAAGTTTTAATAACAAGGAAGGCCACTATCATGGCCTTCGGGAGACTAATACTAACTTACTCTGTAATGATATAGGTTATAATTACAGTACATTTGAAATTTTATTAGATACGTAATCAGATTAGGTACATACATAATTAGATTTAAAATAGGTAGTACAGTACAAATCATAAATAATATTACATATGGTAGATTTAACAATGGAATTTAATTTGTCTTGGAATACATTGTTTATATTAAAAGCTCATATACTGGAAGAGTATCTAGGCTAACTTAGGACTAACTTAAGATTTAATAGGCAATAGCTAAATTGGGAGTTTTATGTTTACAGTCATTAGGGTGAGTGTTGGAAAATTAGGTAATTACAGATAACGAGAGTAAGACTATATTGTTTTGGATGTGTTCATGATACAAAAAAAAAAAAAATTAGGTGGATTTCATTTGGTTAGCTGATGATGGGGTGTGTTAGCCAAGAAGATCACCCAGAAGGAGAATGTAGAATATAACTCTGGTATATATGTGTCTAGCATTAGGAATAATATTAGGAGAGAAGTAAATAATGAAAATGATTGTTATAGGAATGCAGTTCCTGAGTAGATCTATAACCCACTTTTGATAACATGAACGTAGATAAAATGAAAGGAGCAACTTTGCAATGTAACAGACTGACTGATGTTGTAGTGGCCAGGCTTAGGCTTGGCTACAAGTACTTCTGGCAGTTTGGGGGACACAAGATGATGATAAACTAAATGCAAATTATGTGATCAGGCATATGGTTACTGTCTTGAAAAACTGTGGCAAATTGTCCACTTATTGAGGAATATAGAGATACAGTATAATAATCTATGTGACATTCAAGACATCTTATTAATGGAAATAAGATACCAGACATACTAAGCAAATTTCCTAAATTTGCTTGTAAAGATAAGGAACTGGAGAAAATAAATACAAATGTTTCACCTGTTAACCCCCTTTTTCCCTAGTTCCTGGGCCTTTTTGTATCCATATGTTTTTGCTCTACCCTCCACAGGATGGAAATGGGGTGCACAATAACCTAAACCACTTTGGTGGCAAAAAACTAATCTGGCATAGAATCGACAAATGTTGGGAAATATTTTGGCAAGTTTCTCGTCGTGGTACCAGGTCCTTAACAGCAACAATTAGCTTCTCCACAGTTTATGCTTTGGGGGATAGATTACAATCTTGGCTTGTCAGTTAGCAGTTTGAGAACAATAATACGAAAAGAACTTCAACTGAATTTTATTGACTTAAGACTCAGGGAGTTTGACACCAGTCAGTCCATCTTATCATTCTATCATGCAGGAGGGCCACATGTCTATGGTGCATCCAACAAAATAAGCAGACTCTTGGGTGTCACTACCGCCCGCCTCCGGCTGGGTTACAAGTATCTTGGCAGGTTAAATCACCACCACCAGATGTAGACCAAACAAAAAACTTTGCCAGTTGGATTATTGTCACACCCTGCGTCATTATGTACTGGAGTGCGATAAAGT